>JAZHYW010016659.1:0-15334 GCA_037355805.1 Ixodes ricinus
GAATTAAGGGCAGCGTTGATTGAAGTTATTTCAGTTAATACAGTGCTAAAACAAATAAGTTATTAACTTCTTCAGTGGGATGAATTGGTTTCTTTAATTGCAATTGTTAGAAATAAAATAAATCCATTTTCATAAAAAAAGTTCTCCAAACCTGGACATGCTTTTTGTATCAGCGGTCTGACCACGTTGTCCACGTAGTCGAACCGGTCGAATCTGGTGTGAAAATTTCGAAGGTTCGTCGAACCGGTTCGACCCAGTCAACAACCCCGAAAGTTCGACCTAAAATCTGGTTCGACGTTACAATATCTAAGAAACTATTACATATTTGCAAATTCTAATAATTGGTCAAGCTTCTGATAGTATAGTTGGCGTCAATGCTGCAATGGCAACAGGAGCCATGAAAGCAATACTAAAAATTTAATCAACGATTTGTTTAATAAACCGACTGACCATGACGGTTATTACATCGTCAAATGTCCGCCGAGCCTGACACTCAGATGGCGAAGATGGCACCCGTGTAAATCTTACCTCTTATCAAACACACTTCCTCTAAAAATACTAGTGAGTTCGAAATTTGAGACACGTTCTGCTGGCCTCCAGTGTGTTCCGGAGTCTAAACTATTGCAAATGAACGGAACCTCAGGGGTGTGAGGCGTCCGCCGCAAAGATTGAACTGCTTTTTTTTATCATTACGCTGCTTTTGGTAGTACTACATATCCTATCAAAATACACTCAAGGGCAGTAGAGAAGCGACTTTACCGTTATCATCTCGATCTTTGAAGAGCTATGTGGTCGGAATTTGTTTTATATCTGGACATACCGAAGATGACGCCAACGCGCAGTACCATACCCTTGTCTATACTCCCAAAGCGTGGCAGTTGGACGACGGAGCCATAGTGTGCTCGGTCGCAGATTTGGAGCGCGAGGATCTGGTAGGGTAGCACAGAGCATTTCTCGGGGAATCTGGTTGTCAGCGCACAGCTTTTGCAGCGGCGAGGACCCGAAACATGGTTACGAGAAAAGAAGCGGTAGCGCGAGGAACGCGAGGAGCACGAGCGGACATTCCATTGCTAGGGAGAAGTGTGTTTCGGCGTCTCGCCGCAGCGGGGCGCCCGTCACCTGGCCCTCTTCTACTCCGTTGTCTGCCGCTCTACCTTTTCAATTTCGGCGGCCGCGTCTCGTGGCGATCTGCCAGGCTTTGTCAGTATAGAAGAGACTATTGCAGTACGCATTCCCAAACTCGGGAAGCAGACGATGTATGCCTGCGTTCGTCGGCAGTTACTTGTGCAGAAGTAGAGTAAAATTAAGACGCCATTATCATTGCGTAACACAAAGAAGATACAGATGTATGGAAGTAAGGATAACGTCCACTTTAACTGAATAAAACGTGTTTTCAGGAGAAGTTCAACAGAGGAGGTGGATTAAACTTTTGGCTATTTCGAAAGTTCTGGGCACCACCGCCTCATTGATTTTCATGGCTCTCAATATGGCCGTTTCTGCACAAACTGGAGAATTCGCCATTTAATTAAAATGCAACAAGACGGGGCATTGAAGATTTAGTACAAGCAATTTAATTATTAGTATAAATAGAACATAGAAAAAAAAGTATTGCAGCTAAACCCCTAATCCAAGTGGTCGAAAAAAAATCATCATAAATTTTTGGAGCTCCTATTTGGACCCAGAATGGCGTCTTCCAATGTTTGTCTTTTAGTGTAAGATAGGGCATGTTATTAAGTAATTAGATGCCCATCTAGATTTGTTTCGTACATAGCCATTGTGTTTACAAGGCTTTTCTTAACTATGTGGGTCTATATGCAAATTCCAGAAATCTAAAGCATGATATCAGCAGCAATAACATTTATTATTTCACAAAAAATAATTTGTTTGGTGTTTAAAGCCGTCTTGATCCAACTATTTTTTTTTCGGACATATCCCAGACATGAAAAAAATTGCGCCTCCTTTGGCATGGAAGAACGAATGACTCTATTGCAAGCCCCCCTCCTCTTTTTTTTTTGTTTTCTGCGAAAGTGTAAAACGAATACGTAAGATACGCTTCTGCCAGTCAAGTGAAATCCGCTGAATTTGGTGGGATTATGTCTCTCCCAGAAAATTTAGTCTGTTTCGTTGACACTGCATACAGAAGACTTGTACGGATTCTACGTAGATGGAGTTTGTCTAGCATGACCAAGACAGGCTGCAATTTTTTTCTCTCGTTTATTTGACGATTTCTTTTTCTGCAACGCTTCTTTTTCTTTTTAAAAATTCCCAGTCGCAAGCAAGAAGAAAGCTTCAAAATGTCAGATGAAAGAATGCTTCAGACACAAGAACTGTGTTCCTAACGCATGCTGCGATAGGTTCACTCTAAGAACTTGGACAGATAAGTGCGGTCGCTGGTCGTAGGATGCGATATATAATTTGATCCGACGGCAAAGACGAAATAAAGGCACACTTTTTCTTGTTTCACTAGCTCCCGAAATTGATGTTGACACGAAAAGACGAGCAGCAATATTCTTCACCAACGGTTTAAGGCCCGTTCACGCACTTGCGGCTTCTAAGACCGAGTGCCCTAAACTCTAAAATCTCTTACGACGAGAGGACACACTGGCACCACATATTGGGTATCAGTGTTTTTGCTCTTACTTTTTTTATCCACGTCATATCAAACAAGGGCTTTCTTTTTATAATGCGCATTGGGCGACCGTCCTGATGCAAAAGGTTTAGTGCTACTGAATATTGAACTTTTGGCCGATCGCGTAAATGTCCCGTTTTCTGGTGCATCATTTTTTCTATCTTGGCTGGAAAAAGAACAAACTTTCGTGATTGTTAGTAAACGACCATCTCTAATAGGTGGTACGTATATACTTGACCTCGCAAACACCGCAAAGCCTTCGCTCTAGTGAAATGAAGTTCCAGGGTCACAGCATAGATGGCGCCAGTGTGCCAGTGTGTTCTCCCGTCGTAAGATGATTTTAAGAGGTTTTAAGACACTCGGTCCTAAGGAGTCGCAGGTGTGTCAACACGAGCCTTTATAGAATACACAAATTTCGATGTTTTTCCAACATTACACCATAAAATCAAATGGAGAGAAATAAAAAAAAAGTAGACAAGCATAGTTCGTTAAATTGAAATGTTGTACTACCTTGCGGAAACCATACGAAGGCGTGATAAGGGACAACAATTTCACGTCATATGTTCCCGAAGTTTTCGTCGTATGTTAGAGTCACCGAGAGCTTAATTAAGGAAGGCAGGGCGTGACGAGTCCCGAACATATTGTGACCACTCGGCAGCCAATGAGATTGCAGTATTAGACGACGAGGACGCCGAACAGCTAATCACGAAACGTGCACGTCGTAAGCCCCGCCCCGCGTTTCTTAAAGGACGACCAACAAGCAGAAAGAAGGAAACTCTCCCTCAATTCCTCCTTCTCATTCGAGAATGAGGGAGATTAGCCTCCGCTCTGCGGGGAGTAGCACAGAGAGCCGCTCCTGCTGGCAGAGGAGGAGAGGGCGAGATAGAAGAGAGAGAAGGAAGCTGGCATCCGGTTTTCTGCCCGGCAGAAGACCATTCTGTAGGTCGACCTTTACAGGGGCCGTGCAACGATATTCGCTTGGAATGTAGTTTACTGACACTAGTAGGAACCAAGTATACTCGCACGCAACGCCACTGGCCAAGAAACCTTTTTTGTTGCGGCATAATTTCGAGGACAAAAGCGAGCGTTTTCGTTCAATCTCTCCTTCGCAAAACTTGATGACGTAGCTGGGCGGTCGCAGTACCGCCCAGTGACGATATTAGAATGCGGCTCATCGATTGAACCTCAGCATTGCGTGAGAACTCGATTCGAGCTCGTGATAATCAATAGCTGAGACAAGCATTCGGGTAGTGGCCCGTGTCCAGTCACGGCAATGAGGACAATAGCCAAACCATAACAGTGTCTGGAACTCGGCACGTGTCCTTTGCTTTGCCAACCGCATGCGCGTGGCTATGATGAACATCGGCGACATGTAATCGGCTCCAGATTACGTGGCCTCTTGTTCTGACTGCGAGTTGAGGGGGTGAACGGTACTCGCTTTTTTCTTAAATGTTTTTCTGCGACTTCTATTGTGTGTGGTGAAAAACGTGCGCGTGTTTCATAGGTCATTAACGTTAGGGATTCGTTCTAAGCGGTATTGGCGCCAAGTACACAAAATTGTTGCATCGCCCCTTTAAGCTGCCTGTGAAACGTATCGTCGCAGGTACCTTGATGACGACGCTTTGGGCCGCTTCGAATCCTATCCAATCTCTTCCACTCTGGCCAACCGTGCACTTCGTGCTGTTTTCCAGCTGAGGGCTCCACCGATTCCATTCGGGGCAGATCTGAAATGGCCGTAGGTGCATTTACACACCAGCAGCGCTAAGAAATACATCCAAATATATGTTTTCCACAAGTAAAAAAATATAAAACAAATATATATATATATATATATATATATATATATATATATATATATATATATATATATATGATATGCTGTGTATAGAAGTTGGG
Organism: Ixodes ricinus; assembly: GCA_037355805.1. Lineage (NCBI taxonomy): Eukaryota > Metazoa > Arthropoda > Arachnida > Ixodida > Ixodidae > Ixodes > Ixodes ricinus. Next base: position 4,526 of record JAZHYW010016659.1, read on the forward strand.
AAACATTATTTAAAATTCGAAGTTCGAACAATTGCCGAAAAAGTCGAACCTAGAGGTTCAGCAAAAATTCACAACATCCCTAATTAAAAAAAAACAAAGAAACGACATTAACAACACAGGAACAAACCTCTTTTGTGGTATGCTCCAGGTACAGTCCGGACATGGAGAAAAACGAATAACATTTAGCGCTAACGGTACGCTGCAACTGTCTAATAGCCTGCTAGCCTCTTTTTCGCCGTTTCATCCCGAGGGTAGAAAATACGAAACGGAATAACTACCAAAGGAGACAATAGCTCTTTCCAGATTGCGCCAGGTCTTTCTAGCGCCGCTCATGTGCAGAAGCGAGTGGACAGTTTCTAAAAGCTTTCGAAAGGACTCTCATTTTTTCTAGATATGCTTACACCACTGGTTTAGATTGCAGTGATACCATCAACCGCATTTTGAAAAGCGGAAGAAAAGGCGGTGGACTCTTATACTGAAGCGGTGAGATATCCTGGTGGTCTGGGTAGTTTCAGCAGGATTTCGTCGTGATACACTACTGCATGCAAACATTCCAAAACGGAGAAAATGAAACGCTGTTTGTTTTAAAAAAACGCATTTGCATAGCGTACGTTTCCGCGCCCTTCTTTTTCTTCGGAGGATCGAAAGAGGAGGATTACTGCGATTGCCGTTTTCGGGCATCTTCTCAGAATGATTGTGGTATTATACCCTATGCAGAAGGCACTTTACGTGCAAGAGGCTTACTGTGATAGCCATTTTCGTAAATATTTTACGACTTCGGTATAATATCTTTCTCTGGGAAGCACCGTACGTCGGCATCCCAGAGAAGCTGAAACAGACGCAGCGACCGCTCATGTATATGCTCCGTTTCACCTTACACAATGGACCGCAGAGGAACCTATCAGCCATCGAAGCCAATCAAGCTCCGAGTGAGCGTCGCGTGACCACCTGGAGGAGCGCAGCAACGCGCGGGGTGCGCAGTCACGTGGTTTGGCCACAGCGCTGGATTGGGTGGGATGGCACCTAGTGTCCGCCGCCGTCCATCGTAAACTGGAACGAAGGAGTTGGCTCAAAGTTTACGCGGTCGCTCCAATATACGTTGCTGCAAAGCACGAATCCAGGTGAACAGAATAAGCTATATATCTCTCCCAGGTAACTGTTTAAGAGTCTACTGCCCAAGGTAGCGCTATAGCTGTCTGCTGCCGTAATCTCAGTCATACGTCCGAGTGTGTTGCAAATTGTCATATATGATTCCACCATTTTGTTTTTCAGGGTTCCGAAGAAGGCAGGCCTCTTACGAAACGTCGACTGTCATCTTGAGGCTATACAGGGGAGTGCAATGAACACGTTAATGGATACTGTATTTTGAAGTTGATCTTTAAACTCACTCTTCTTACGTTAAAGAAGAAAGTCAGAAACAGAATTGAACTATGAGGTTTAGCAGACCCCCTCTATTTAAGAGAGTGCCCGTCTATTAGATTTAGTAGATCCATCTTTTAGGCTTCTACTAAAGGCCGCGTCTTTTCCGATGTCCGCCTTAGGGTAAAGTCTGGCGATGCTTTCCAGGGTTTATAGTCGCTGGCAATGTGGGAAACATCATACACTGTATGCGATAAAATGAATTAAACGAGTCAAAGGAGTTTCCTTCGCAGATATACAGGTTTCTTTATTTACCCTACACATATTTATTTGCAAAACGCCGTGAAAGCTACAATAATGCGGTTTGTGCAGGTGTATTATACGGCCACGGGGACATAATATAGAAGGCTAATATCGTCACGATAAGTCGAATAATTGACTAAAACTTGTCGATTAACTTTTTAATTATTGAGAATAAAAATTTGGTTTCAATTAGGAACGTGGGAACGTCATAGAAAATCAACATCTGTGACGGGCAAAGATTTGCGACTACGCTGCCATGCGAAACACGCTGCGGTGTGTCGCCACTCAAACAGGTGCACCGCTTCGATGCATTTGCGCGGGCTGGCAACGCGTGAAAGCTCGCGAAAACACAAACGAGAGGAGACAGAAAAACCACGCGGGCGCGATTTCACACCACTATATATCCTCGCGCTCTTTAGCACACTACCGCGCTTCGCACATGCCACACATATTTCTAAAATTAACTCAATTAGTGGTTTTCGATAATGCTTAGCAAGTTTTTGATTAAAACCATATCTTTATCTCTAAGAATAAAAAAAAAGTTGACTAGCCAATTATAGTTAATTAACCGAGTCATCGTGACGATTATCAACCTGTATTATGTCATCTTGGCCGTGTAACTCACCTGCCCAGACCGCATTAATGAAGATTTCCAGACTTTTTTTTTAAACAAGCTCTTAAAATTATTAAAACAACAGACAACAACAACAACAACTTTGTATATTAAATACGATGGAGCTCGAATCACTCCCATTTTCTTTATTCAAAGGTATGAGAGAACTTTCATCTCACACACACATCAGTAAAGACCACATGGGGTAAAATCATGTTGTAATACAGTTCGCGAAAATCTTTGCATACGGCGTGCAAGTTCGCCTGCTACTTGCGTACCTCGTGCGTTTGTTTACCCCCCAAACGCGCCACGTGCTTTTTTTTCTTTGGTCTTACCCCGACATCAAGCGAGGACGGTGCGCGCTTGTCTGCTTTGTCATCGCGCGTTTCCCACGCGGTTTTTGTGTCGCCCACCGATTGGCCTGTAGCTTCTTGCGTTCTGATGCGCGAAAGACGCATTTTGGAACACCTGCTCGCCGTTAAGTCACCGACAGCATACAAAGCGCAGGGCGAACTCACGAGCATCTCGTTATCACTCCTAATGAGAATTCGGCATTAGCCGATAGGAACGCAACGCCGAAATACGAATCACGAAGCGATAAGCGTGAACATCCCATGCCCACGCCCATGCCTTTATTAAGCTGTCAGCGAAACGTCGCCATTTCAGTAAAAAGATGCCAGTGATCACGACCAACTCTCGGGGAGTTGATGTCTGATAGCCGCCGTTTCCCGTTCTCAAGTTTTACCCGCTTTCGTATTTTATGTCAGATGTGTATGCTATTGGTGTTTTTAAGCTAAAATATATTGTACTATGTGACCACGGCAAATAACGAAACGTCTGGCCGCTATATAGACCCCTTTCCGAAGTTCAGTGCCATCTTGTGGCTAAAATGGCAGTTTAACTTTTGTCGTACTAAGGGCGGCAGTGAACCTGTAGTCCGCAGTATTTTATCGGGAACTGTCCCTTTTGCAGGTCAACGGCAAACAAGAATGTGCTGTTCACTGTACTGTCCTTTCTCAATTTCATCAGTGCTGATGGCCACAAAGATGTAACCAGTCAGAACGAAGCAACAACCCAAGCAGACGCCTCGATAAAGTTCTATTCATCGAGGGGCTTTGAAGCCGATTGTGTGATACTGACAGATTGACCGGGCCCGAGTTAGAAATTAACACTTACCCAGCTCTTGCATTCTATTCCTGCCTCACATCGTGCTGTCTCGAACGTAACTGCCTCGAATCATCAGCTTAGGATCATCCTCAACTTCTTTCTTTAACAGTAAACAGAAGGCCTTCATTTGCGCGACTCATTTGCCATTTTTCGGATGATGATAGTGATCAGCTAGAACGAATTTCTGAAAGGGTCTGTTATTTCAGTTTTGGCGTATTTGATTTATGCGTTCGCCCGCTTGGTGAGGTATAATGAGTTCCGTGCTACCGTCCTCGCTACACGTTTGTAAATGCAAGGATCGCTTTTTGTCATCCTTCTCGGCACCTTAGACATCCTTCCTCACTGTCCTAATCAGTTAGCGAAAGTACAGCTTGTTTAGGATGATAATAAGAGAATGCCGGGTTTCAGACGTGCGGTTTCACCTCGTATAAGGAAATGGGATCCCCGCTGTTGGTAACGTTGGCGCCAACGTTGCTGACGGTTTGGTTGTCCAACTCGTACTTCAGCCCCCTCGTGGAAACGGTGGGAACCAGCGAGTTATGAATGTTCGCGTCGTTCTTGGTGACTTCGTGGAGGACCCAGAGCTGCACGGACAATAGTAGTGGCGTGAATAAACGACCGAACGCAATAATCAACCTAAACTTCCAGGAGGGATCTTTCACCATAAAGACGCAATTGTTTCTTTTATCGGTGATGATACGTTGGCTTGTTCAGAAATTTGCATCTGTTCGCACCAAGGTGTACAATGTATACAGGGTTATTCTTTTTTAAGCTGAAGAGATTTGTTAAAATAAAAATCCGTAAAAGCTGCACTAATGCGGTTTGTGCAGGCGAGTTATACGGCCAGTGGGACATAGCAGTCGGCTAATTGACTAAATATGTTAATGAACGTTTTAATTATTGAAAATAAACATATGGTTCCAATTAGAAACTTGCTGAGCGTCAAGACAACAACTAGATCAGTAAATATAAGAAAATAAAAACTGGGAACACGTAGGAAGCACGGTGGAGCGCTAAAGTAACCACCTGTGCAGCAGGAGCATTGCTACCCAGTGCGATAACGCGTCCACGCGGTTTAAGGGGCGAAGCTCCGTAGGGGCTAGCCATGTCCGGCGTCCGTCCGTCTGGCGTCCGGTGCTCGTGCTCGTGAGCTCAGCTCACGTGCTCACGTGCTCGTGTAGGGGAAAAAAACAAGATAAAAAAAGATGAAAAAAATGATGAAAAGATGATGAAAAATATGTTTGCGCAGTCGACAGGATTCGAACCTGTGCGGGGAGACCCCAATGGATTTCTAGTCCATCGCCTTAACCACTCGGCCACGACTGTGGGACGAGTAGGGGCTCTGAGATGTGGTAGTAACTCAAGAGCTGGGGATGTCATGGATGAAACGTTGCATGTAGCCGCTCAACGTCTATACAGGAGAGGGCGCTGCGGTCAAATGCTCAAATGCGTATATAACCACGTTCCATACCACATATTCTCTTTCTGACATGGATGAAAACGAACGGAAGGCTCGGCATGCTGCGGCTCAGCGTCTACGCAGACAAGCACCACCAGAGTTTCGCACCAATCAACATCATTCACCACGTGAAGATGCGGTCAGTTTTTTCCGTCTCGTATCATCCGTGTCTTGCCGCCCCAGTCTTGTACCTGTTGCGCAAGTGGAAACTTTAGAGCCTGCGCTTCATATGCGCTCAAAATCTTTCTAAAAATTACGGATTTCGTGGTTTTCGATGACGCTCAGCAAGTGTGTATTTGGAACCTTGTCTATTTTCTCTAATTAAAAAAAGTGAATGAACGAAGTTGAGTTATTTATACGACTAATCGTGACGATTAACCCTCATTATAAAGTCCCCCTGGCCATATAACTCACCTGCGTACACCGCATTATAGTACCTTGCACGAATTTTTTAAACAAATCTGTTAAACCAAAAACAAAACAACAAACAACAACAACAACAAGCAAGCAAGAAGACCTTGTATTTTACGTAACGGGCTAAAGCTGAGCTAACTTTTTCATGATGCTTAAGGAAACAACCTTTTATTTTCGCAGTGTCTAGGTTTACTTTCGTTCAGCTGCCATTTCCGTAAGCTGCATACCCTGGTTTTGTGGTCACAGCAACCTAAACGGCAGCAACAACAGGTTCAACGGGACACCCAAGCTTCCCATGACGTCTAGCAACCATGGGTCGGTCACGTCTCGTCAAACCCACCAATAAGAAATCAAGAAGGATATTTGAAAGCCTCCGGCGGCGTACATTTAATCCCCTTTCCTCCGATTCACAGTTCGGCCGTTACGCAACTCCAGTTTTCGCTGCACCATCGGAAGAGGCGGAGCTCCTCGCCATGGCCTCCGAGATCCCGAAGCGCTTCGGGATCTCGGAGGCCATGTCCTCGCCTTTCTTCTTCGCGTCTATTCCGCTGGGTGGCGTTGCCTCTTCTGGAGAGCCTAGATTTAAGAGAGGGAGCAACTCAAACCATCGAGGGCGTATGCAATTCAATGGCGGACGCCTCCCGCGCGGATTGATGGCAAGTGCGCATGCGTTACGTTGTCGCGTGGCGAGGAGGAGACGTGGCAGAAAGGCGGAGACGCTTGCAGACGATCAGTGCTTTCGTCACCTCCTCGCGACTCGTATTACAAACGCGGCCCATAGATCACGTGACCGCGATGGAGCAGTTGGAAACACTCTGGAATCTAGGCACACTACACTTACGAATAGGCGCGGTTCTTTTCGACGGGCGATTGCTTCATCGCAGCTGTAGACCTGTTGCTGTCTTACCGAGCGTCAGGAGAATGCACGGGATTGGCGTTCAGCGCACGTGCTGGCCTCAGCAGTAGTACTTTTTCAAAGCAAAACCTACAACGAATGGCAGTCTTGCACGCGCGTTCTGTCAATGCTTTCGTTCTGAGTTATTTACTTCGAATACTGTTATACAGCAAAGGCGTGCGCGTGTGCGGTGGAACACCAATCCCATAGGCACGGTTCTCTTCGATGCTGGGTAAGACAGCAAATCGCAGTCCATTGGCGACGTGACCGATCAAAAGCGTCGCTGTGATCGGCCTTCCACGATTGGCCGAATGCTGACTTTGACGTCAGCAAAGGATTTCTCAACGACGGAAATAAGAGTAATGTAAGAACTTCGATTTTGACGGTGTTGGCAGCGGTGGTTTAAAAGCACATTGATTTCCAGCTTCCACCATGCTAAATACAAACACCATCGAACTTGTTGTTCAGAAGGTAATGACGTCACGAGAGGTAACCATAGGAGGGCACCACCCAAACATCTCGCCGCTGATAGACCTATTGCTATATTACCGAAGCATCACGGAGAATGCAGGGATTGGCGTTCCACGCGCCGCACGTGGTGGCCTCAGCAGTAGTAACATTTCTAAAGCAGATACCTGAAACGAATACGCCTCGCAAGTGGGCTCATTTTCGTCTTCTGCGCATGAGAAAGGAAGTAGCGGTGACGTCAGAACGCCGAGCCCTGATTGGCTGATCGCGGTCCCCTATCTGAGCGTCGTCTGCTCCTTTGCAACAACGTCTGCTCGCAACGTCGTCTGCGTCTGTCTTACCTTTCCTGCGACTTTCGGAAGTGCAGGTCTTTACGAGCGAGCTCGACTTCGCCTTTCAGAGAAGGCAGACGAAATAACTCGAGCGGTTCGTTGTTTTTGTCGAACAACTAGCAGACGCGCATCAAGGAGGAAGTCAAAGTACTCACTGGCGAGGTGTCCCGAGACGCCGAGGTTTGTTTGCTAAGAACCGAGTGAGCGTGTTAGTGTCCGCAAGTTCCCTCCCAAATACTTTTCCCCCCTTTCGTGTGCGGCAAGACTCCTCATTCTTTAACGGCGTCGGCGGGTTGGCGCAGTTAACGTCGTCTGCTTTACGTCTGCTAGTCAAAGCGATGGCTCCTTTACCTTTCCTGCGTCTGTCGGATATTCACCGCTTTTTCACCGGCGAGAGTCACCGTTGCCTCGGAAAACAAGGAGATGACAAGAGGAAGAGATTGACCTCTTAATCTAAAATTGAGGTCAGTGATCACAGTATAATACGGGAAGGGTTCACAAGGGTCGCGCGGGCACATTCCATTCAGCACGCCAGCCGGTCGTGGGCAGACGGTCACCGAGTCGGAGTGGCTGCTAGGCCTATCTGCCGAGTTCGCTTGGTCGGTGTCGGTGGAATCGTGGCCGTTGGAGCTTTTCCCGGGTGTTTGTGGATCCAGCGTTCTTGTTCGTCGTGGTCTGGTTCAAGTACTTTTTACTTTTTTCTTGCTGCTTGAAGTCGGGACGCGAGAGAAGCGCACGTAGAAAAATAAACGTCCGTTGGTCGTCGCGACCGCGACGCTGTCGGCCATGCTGATTTGATCGTAACAAGTGCGTAGCTTCGGAGCTGTCGTAGGATTTTGTCGTAACCTGCGCAAAACTTACGAAAATTTCGGTTCGTGAATACGAATTTGTCTTTAAGTTTTGTCTTACGCATATTTCTGGCGTAAGATAGTTTCGTGAACCTGAGGCCAGATTCTCAAAGCGAACTTACGACGAAAAAAGTGCGTACGACAAATTTAAGAGAAAATCCGTATTCTCGAAACGAAAATGTCGTAACTTTTGCGCAGGTTACGACAGAATCCTACGACAGCTCCGAAGCTGTCTTACGCACATCTTACGCACTTTTTTTGTGCAAGATGGCTGCTTACCTCGGTTGGACGCTCAGTCGCGATGCCGAAAGAAGTTTGAGGCGCGAGCGGGTGTTTCGCCCTCGTATTACAGTGAATGACGTGCCAGAGCACATTTTAGAACGGTATTACCGGTTACCGAAAGCGGCAATCCTCCGGCTGTGCGACGCGGTAGCCGCTACCCTTGTACGGCCGACGGCGCGAAATTGTGCGCTGCCGGTCGACGTCCAAGTACTGGTGGCGTTGCGCTTCTACGCTAGTGGAAGCTTCCAGTCTGTTGTGGGCGAAGTGGGCCACCTAAGCCAGGCGAGCACATCGCGTATAGTGAACAGTGTGAGCCAGGCCCTCGTCCTGATAGCCGGCGAGGCGATCTGCTTCCCCACCACGCAACGAGAAGCGGCCCTTACGTCGATCGGTGAGTACCACAGCCTGAGAATATGTCGATCCACCGGCATGAATGTAGTCGAGCAGTTTTATCGCTTTTCTACAAACGCGCTAAATCACAGCGTTAAGGCAGTGTGTCGACCTACCGTAACAATTGATTCAATACCGGCACGATTGAGCGAAGTCCGCCGCCGCTCATGTTGCGAGCATGCACAAACACAAAACTTGCTAGAATGGCTCACGATCATCGATCTCGACAGTCAAAGCGAGCTTGCAATAGAGCTCGCTGCCTATCGCTGTCAGCCGCATACATCGCCGGAATGCCACATCTCGGGCAATTCACCCCCTTCAGAATAACACGGAGGTCAGTGTTCCGTAGTGAGCAATTTTTAGCTTCAGGCTTATGGATGTTAAGATCGTGGTCAGCGTGCTCTAGACACTCCCTGGTAAACAAGAGCAACGACGGTGTTTGGGTAAACTATTCCGTGGCAGAGGATGAAAGGCAGCGCTTCATAGAGCTTCCAACAGTTTAACAAGTGCTGCACAATTGTGGTTGAGAGCCTCATTTCAAAGCACCAAATTTATGGGTCGGTGAATACAGATTTTTGCATGTAGAAGAAACGAGACTGGCTTCCTCAAGTGTGTCGACATTTTTCATCATTATTCTTTATGCAATATTGGTATTTACATGCTTATCATGCAACTAGTATACTTCGTGTACACATAAGGTTGTAAAAAGCAAATGCTACGGCTTCCTCGAGCCAACCTACGCGACGAAGCAAAGCACGCAACAGCTCTCCACGGGAAGAGCACTCTTCGACGATACAGTGTCACATGCCTTGCTTCGACGTTCTGATCAGCTTGTTGGGGTTGCACCATGAGCCGTTTGCCAAGTTATGGTGAAATGGAGTGTAGAAAGATCACTGTTGTATTGTAGTTGAATGCCTGTTTGCTTTTCAATCATTCTTCAGGGTTTGCTGCAATCGCCGGCTTCCCCAGGGTGCTAGGCTGCATCGATGGAACGCATGTGGCCCTCAAGGTGGCCAAAACGGACAAGTCTGACTACCTAAACCGCAAGGGCTACACATCAGTCAACGTGCAGGCAGTGTGCAACGCAAGCAATGTGGTCACACAGCTGACCGTGAAGTGGCCAGGGAGCACACACGATAGCTTCATCTGGCGAAACTGTGATTTGTATGAGCAGTTCGTCACAGGCACCGCACCTGATGGTTGGTTGCTTGGTAAGTTTCTGATGACAATATGTAGTAACCCATTGTTACACAAACATAGAGAGCCTAATGCTAAAACAGGGGTGCACAACATGTGGCCTGGGGGCCGCATGCGGCCCGAGGGCTTTTTCTGTGCGTCCACGCAGTTCCCAATGAACATTTTCTTGACACGTATAATTTTTTAGTTGTGCACCCCTGTGATAAAACAACAGTCAGCAATATGATTGCAAGAGGTAATTTCCATTTGTCTCCCATGGTTGGGAGAGTCCAAAGTAGTACCGATCAAAATGCATTTCTTTAGAGCTGTGTTGCCCCTTGGCAAGACTATTGCTTTGCCACACAATACATGAGGGTCCGTCCATTGCTGAAATCATGAAAAAACATCTTTTACAAATTTTACAGCTTAACAATCGAAAAGCTTTAATAAAATCCAAACTGCAAATCTTGGTTGATTACAATTCAATTAGGCTTTTATTTGGTAGATTCAAATAAAAGCATGATTGTGGTCAAGTACTCTGCCAATGAAACTAGCTGTGCTGTCGTGACACCGGCACAAAACATTGCTCCACGAAAAGGGGGCGCTCGAATTACGCAGCACAGTTTGTTGCTTGTGTCTGGATGCTGAAGACTAACGCACTGCAGGAACGTTGTTATCCATGGTGTGCTGCTGTTCCCGCATTGTGAAAGGATTGCAAAAGCAACAGAGCGAACGTCCAACGAGTTAAGCGGCTCTTTGGTGAACATGTGTTAATATTGTTGCCATCTTTCCTCTGCGCCAACGACAGGAAAAAAAAGAAGAAAAACAAGGTCTCCCGCTTCCCTCCTTTCCCCACAATGTGGTACGCAGTTGGTTGTGCTCACAGTCGGCACAACTGTATGAAGTGACCTTTATACATAGTCTCGGCGATGGGATAGTTGCCTTGTAGTTTCAGTGTATCCTGAGTCTCGGGTTTGTAAAAGATGAACTGTCAGGAGCTTGTCTCGCTTAAGTGAAGCAACATGAAGTGACCATCTAAGCCCGTCTTGGATAATGCAGGGGACGCTGGGTACTCTGTCCAGCCGTGGCTCATGACCCCAATT
>JAZHYW010016662.1:0-22575 GCA_037355805.1 Ixodes ricinus
TGCTTCGCAAGACCGCTTAAGTCGTCTTAGTTGTTCGTGTGTGTGTGTGCATTCAGATCACGTGATGTCCCGCGCGCTACTTGGCTTTTGTAATACGGTTAAAACAGATTGCGTCATTGCCGCAGGTCATGTGACGGAGGTCGTGTGACGTCGCTGGGCTCTAACGTTGCTCGTCTTCCTATCACGTGATCTCTCGCGCGCGCGATTCAAACGGTGTTCGCGGCCTCGTAGCCTCGTGGCGCCCCTTAGCTGTTGCATTCGGGGTCTTCGACCCGCTGAATTTCGGCGTCATGTGACGGTCCCAAAGAGCAGCACCTGGGTCCCGCTAAAGTGAGATTGAGGTGACTGTAAAATTTTGAAGCTCGCGGACCGTGATTGATGTTGATCCTGCGTAAAACTTTAAAGTGGCCTTGCTAAAATTTGGGGCCAGATCGTAAGACTTTGCAAAGACCCAGCGAATTTCGGGAATAGGCGCCATCTAGTGTTCAAATTGTGAAGTGGTCGTCGTCAAATTTGGGTGCCATCTGGTGGTAAAAGCTTCGACTCGCTATAAACTTTGGAAGTCATGTGACGGTCCAATTAGCCTCAGCCGCAAAATTGGGGGGGGAGGTGACGGTTAAACTTTGAAGCTGGCGGACCGTGTTAAATCTTGGTCCAGCATAAATCTTTGAAGTGGACCTGCTAAACGGTGGGGCAAAGTCTTGAAACTCACAGACCGCGCTGGACCCAGTGATTTGTTTTTGAATAGACACCATCTAGCGTTAGAACTTTGAAGTGCTAATCGCCAAAAAATTGCTGACATCTGGTGGTAAAAGCTTCGACCCCGCTAAATTTGTGGGTCATCTGAAGGTTCCCTTAGCATCAGCTGGATACCGCTAAATTTTGGCTGGGGTGATGGTAAAACTTTGAAGTTCACAGGCCGTGCTACATCTTGGCCCAGTGTAAAGCATTGAAGTTACCCTGCCGTGCGCTTCCCGCACATGGTAAGCTGTATATACCTAATTTTGAGGGGTGGCGCGCACCTGAATCTCTTAGCTGGCGTGAACTTTTACCATTATCACGCGACATCTCTCGATAATGTTAGCGCCAGCTTGGTAGATGGCGTCAACTCTATCGCGCTCACGTCATCTCTCGCTAATTTTAGCGTCATCTGCAGCTGCTGAACGGAGCGTGTGTGGGAAATGGATCGGAGCGTGGTCGCATCCATACGCGCTAAAGACGAGACAGATATGATGTTTCATGTTTTTTATTATCATTCGCTCTAAAAACACGCACACTTATAAATACAGATACGGCTTTTAAAATCACTCTACGCGACAAAGAAACCACTGGAAACACTTTACACAAAAATGTACAACACAAGCAGTATCAAAACACATCCGAGGCAAAAAAAACAAAGTTGTTGAATAACAAAGCAACGCGCGCGATATAATCCAAAAATATATTTACAAGGTCAGGGTGTGAGATGAGAAGAGAGATAGGATCCGGCTTCCGTACACTGGCGGATTATACAAAAATGTACACAAGAAGTTTCAAGACACACCGGTGGGAAACGCGAGCAAATGCGCCACAGTCCAAAATATTTACGAGGCGTGTGATGAGGAGGCAGATCGCTCGCTTCCTAAAACGCTCTTGTGGCCAAAAGGAAACGTCGTAATCCCGTCGCTGCAAATGTATCGCTTGTTGTCGAACGGATTCAGAGCAATCTTTTCGACCGCGATGCTTTTGTTCTCGTTAAGTTTTCGAGCAATCAAATGCTGCGTCACTCTGTGCAAAGTTTTCGTCTCTAGAGCGTGCTTGTACAGCTCGTAGGTGAACTTGCGAGACTCAGATTTCTTTACTCCCTTGGCTCTTACGCAACATGTGTTGCTGCTTGTTTTGAAGCTGTATAGCTTTGGTTTTAAGCAACAAAAAGCCACTAAGTGAGTAGTGGGATATTCATTTTTTAACACACCGAGCCTCATTCTGTTTTCGGTTGAAATGTTTACAAGGTCAGGGTGTGAGATGAGAAGAGAGATAGGATCCGGCTTCCGTACACTGGCGGATTATACAAAAATGTACACAAGAAGTTTCAAGACACACCGGTGGGAAACGCGAGCAATTGCGCTACAGTCCAAAATATTTACGAGGCGTGTGATGAGGAGGCAGATCGCTCGCTTCCGAAAATGCTCTTTTGTGAGGCGCAGTTTGTTAGGTACGTACTTGTATCGCGCGGTCAGCTCCGAGCTTGGGGAGCATCCGCTTTTTCTTTTTATCGGATATACTTCGTTGGGTAAACATTGTGATTTGTGTATACGTTCGGGCGTCGCTATAAACCGCACTGTTGCGACGCGTGTGAGCATTTATCGTGAAGCAAAAGCCGCGCGAGTCTCCCGCCGCGTGGGAATGTGCTTCGCGCCCGGATGTTCGCAACCTACGGTCCTTGCTTACAGGAAAATCTGCGCTAAACATTGCGACTTCACCGTTTACTGTGATTGCACGGCCTATGACTCCCTGGGCGTACTCCAGCTTTTCGCACTCGAACTACCCGAGTCACGCATCGTTTTTCTCCTGATCTTCGCGCTACAAGGTGAGCAGACTAAAAGCCTCGCGTTTTCCTTGCTAATAAGACATTTTGTTTCAGCATTTGGTCCTCGAGAGGGAGAAAATCACCTCGGTCCTCCACCACACCCTTCTTGCACAGCAAGGTGAGCAGTCTAAAAGCCTAGCGTTCTCCTCGCTAATAGGATTTTTTTCGCTATCTCTGAAAAGGTCACCGATACCTAGACGACCCGCATCATGTAGCCCCCTCGTCACCTAATCGTCGGATATCTACGAATATCGTCTAGCCATCTCATCCCCATCATGGTTACCTGTCACCTGTGCTCTCCCGACGACCGACAGCATTATTCCAGTGCAGACTCGCTTCAAGTTCATTTAGCCTTGGTTCACAATGTGACTCCCTCGCCATGCATTCCGTTTTACGAAAGAGTGTGCGCTCTTCGTAATTATGTGGCTCAATCACGAGTTACACGAAAGAGACACAGAGGCGTACGACGTGGCCACCTTTTTAGACATCATGCAGAGCATATGTCAAACGTGCTCAGATATTTTGGTCTGCCGCTGCGTTTTTTTGTGACACTCACCGTTGAACTCGGACGTCTCCTTCCTGACGACGACATTGATGTGACTGTGCACTTTTTTCATAGTCAGGTCCGTCAACCGCATTTGTGGACGGTAATATCACAGTAGTTCGATTCAGCGAGTTTGCACTGAAATAGCTGCTCGGTTGGAGCATTATCAGGAACAAGGCTCGGGATTCTTTCTTGTCGGGATCAAAGTTTGTACTCTTAGTTTGGGACGATTCCTTCCTCCGACCGTTGGTTGCGGACATTTTCTCTGCCGAAGCAACTTGTCTCAAAGCAATGCCTCGTCAGTGAGTGTCTTCCCGAATCTGAACGGGATATGTGCTTTGTGTTTGCGGTGCTCGCCGTTTTGCATCCTGCAAACGGGGCTTACAGAGGAAGAGCATCCTCGTATCGTGAACATATGTGCAAGTATCTGTTTCCGAAAACGTACCCTGTAACCTTCCCTCAAGACGTGGAGGCTTTTGAGCGTAAAAATTGTGTCTCAGTGAACGTGTTTGGTTATGAGAGCGAGAAAAACTTTGTCTACCCCCTGAAGGTAGTTGATGACGAGTTGGAGCAGCACGTCGATCTTCTCCTTGTTGAGAACCATTTTGTGGGCATTACAAACTTTGCGAGGCTTTTTCAAATGCCAAAAGCCTACGCTTTCGTTGTAAGAGTGTCTAACCGGGCTTCAGTGGCAAGAAACCTATCTGACCATCTCTCAATGTGCAATGACAAGAAGCTGGGCAAAACCGGCGCAGCGCCCTCCGTCGGATGCAGCACAAACCCTGTGCGACATCACGTGAGCGCCCTCTGTCGGACGCAGCTCGAACCCTGTGACATCACACGTGAGACACCCTGAGCGCCGCAATTCAAGTCCTAGAGCGCCTCTGTCGGACGACGCTTCGGACCCTGTGACTCGCGCTGCTCCAACTCGTCATCAACTACCTGCAGGGGGTAGACAAATGTTTCTCGCCTCATAACAAAACACGTTCACTGAGACACAATTTTTACGCTCAAAAGCCTCCACGTCTTGAGGTACGGTTACAGGGTACGTTTTCGGAAACAGATCTTGCACATATGTTCACGATACGAGGATGCTCTTCCTCTGTAAGCCCCGTTTGCAGGATGCAAAACGGCGAGCACCGCAAACACAAAGCACATATCCCGTTCAGATTAGTGAAGACACTCACTGACACTGACGAGGCATTGCTTTGAGACAAGTTGCTTCGGCAGAGAAAAATGTCCGCAACCAACGGTCGGAGGAAGGAATCGTCCCAAACTATAGAGTACAAACTTTGATCCCGACAAGAAAGAATCCCGAGCCTTGTTCCTGATAATGCTCCAACCGAGCAGCTATTTCAGTGCAAACTCGCTGAATCGAACTACTGATATTACCGTCCACAAATGCGGTTGACGGACCTGACTATGAAAAAAGTGCACAGTCACATCAATGTCGTCGTCAGGAAGGAGACGTCCGAGTTCAACGGTGAGTGTCACAAAAAAACGCAGCGGCAGACCAAAATATCTGAGCACGTTTGACATATGCTCTGCATGATGTCTAAAAAAGGTGGCCACGTCGTACGCCTCTGTGTCTCTTTCGTGTAACTCGTATTGAGCCACATAATTACGAAGAGCGCACACTCTTTCGTAAAACGGAATGCATGGCGAGGGAGTCACATTGTGAACCAAGGCTAAATGAACTTGAAGCGAGTCTGCACTGGAATAATGCTGTCGGTCGTCGGGAGAGCACAGGTGACAGGTAACCATGATGGGGATGAGATGGCTAGACGATATTCGTAGATATCCGACGATTAGGTGACGAGGGGGCTACATGATGCGGGTCGTCCAGGTATCGGTGACCTTTTCAGAGATAGCGAAAAAAAATGCTATTAGCGAGGAGAACGCTAGGCTTTTAGACTGCTCACCTTGCTGTGCAAGAAGGGTGTGGTGGAGGACCGAGGTGATTTTTCTCCCTCTCGAGGACCAAATGCTGAAACAAAATGTCTTATTAGCAAGGAAAACGCGAGGCTTTTAGTCTGCTCACCTTGTAGCGCGAAGATCAGGAGAAAAACGATGCGTGACTCGGGTAGTTCGAGTGCGAAAAGCTGGAGTACGCCCAGGGAGTCATAGGCCGTGCAATCACAGTAAACGGTGAAGTCGCAATGTTTAGCGCAGATTTTCCTGTAAGCAAGGACCGTAGGTTGCGAACATCCGGGCGCGAAGCACATTCCCACGCGGCGGGAGACTCGCGCGGCTTTTGCTTCACGATAAATGCTCACACGCGTCGCAACAGTGCGGTTTATAGCGACGCCCGAACGTATACACAAATCACAATGTTTACCCAACGAAGTGATATCCGATCAAAAGAAAAGCGGATGCTCCCCAAGCTCGGAGCTGACCGCGCGATACAAGTACGTACCTAACAAACTGCGCCTCACAAAAGAGCATTTTCGGAAGCGAGCGATCTGCCTCCTCATCACACGCCTCGTAAATATTTTGGACTGTAGCGCAATTGCTCGCGTTTCCCACCGGTGTGTCTTGAAACTTCTTGTGTACATTTTTGTATAATCCGCCAGTGTACGGAAGCCGGATCCTATCTCTCTTCTCATCTCACACCCTGACCTTGTAAACATTTCAACCGAAAACAGAATGAGGCTCGGTGTGTTAAAAAATGAATATCCCACTACTCACTTAGTGGCTTTTTGTTGCTTAAAACCAAAGCTATACAGCTTCAAAACAAGCAGCAACACATGTTGCGTAAGAGCCAAGGGAGTAAAGAAATCTGAGTCTCGCAAGTTCACCTACGAGCTGTACAAGCACGCTCTAGAGACGAAAACTTTGCACAGAGTGACGCAGCATTTGATTGCTCGAAAACTTAACGAGAACAAAAGCATCGCGGTCGAAAAGATTGCTCTGAATCCGTTCGACAACAAGCGATACATTTGCAGCGACGGGATTACGACGTTTCCTTTTGGCCACAAGAGCGTTTTAGGAAGCGAGCGATCTGCCTCCTCATCACACGCCTCGTAAATATTTTGGACTGTGGCGCAGTTGCTCGCGTTTCCCGCCGGTGTGTCTTGAAACTTCTTGTGTACATTTTTGTATAATCCGCCAGTGTACGGAAGCCGGATCCTATCTCCTTCTCATCTCACACCCTGACCTTGTAAATATATTTTTGGATTGTATCGCGCGCGTTGCTTTGTTATTCAACAACTTTTTTTTTGCCTCGGATGTGTCTTGATACTGCTTGTGTTGTACATTTTTGTGTAAAGTGTTTCCAGTGGTTTCTTTGTCGCGTAGAGTGATTTTAAAAGCCGTATCTGTATTTATAAGTGTGCGTGTTTTTAGAGCGAATGATAATAAAAAACATGAAACATCATATCTGTCTCGTCTTTAGCGCGTATGGATGCGACCACGCTCCGATCCATTTCCCACACACGCTCCGTTCAGCAGCTGCAGATGACGCTAAAATTAGCGAGAGATGACGTGAGCGCGATAGAGTTGACGCCATCTACCAAGCTGTCGCTAACATTATCGAGAGATGTCGCGTGATAATGGTAAAAGTTCACGCCAGCTAAGAGATTCAGGTGCGCGCCACCCCTCAAAATTAGGTATATACAGCTTACCATGTGCGGGAAGCGCACGGCAGGGTAACTTCAATGCTTTACGCTGGGCCAAGATGTAGCACGGCCTGTGAACTTCAAAGTTTTACCATCACCCCAGCCAAAATTTAGCGGTATCCAGCTGATGCTAAGGGAACCTTCAGATGACCCACAAATTTAGCGGGGTCGAAGCTTTTACCACCAGATGTCAGCAATTTTTTGGCGATTAGCACTTCAAAGTTCTAACGCTAGATGGTGTCTATTCAAAAACAAATCACTGGGTCCAGCGCGGTCTGTGAGTTTCAAGACTTTGCCCCACCGTTTAGCAGGTCCACTTCAAAGATTTATGCTGGACCAAGATTTAACACGGTCCGCCAGCTTCAAAGTTTAACCGTCACCTCACCCCCCAATTTTGCGGCTGATGCTAATTGGACCGTCACATGACTTCCAAAGTTTATAGCGAGTCGAAGCTTTTACCACCAGATGGCACCCAATTTGAATGAGGACCACTTCACAGTCTGAACACTAGATGGCGCCTATCCCCAAATTTCGCTGCGTCTTTGCAAAGTTTTTGCGAGCTGGCCCCAAATTTTAACAGGGTCGCTTTAAAACTTTACGCAGGATCAACATCAATCACGGGCCGCGAGCTTCAAAGTTTTACAGTCACCTCAAGCCAAATTTAGCGGGACCCAGCTGCTGCTGCTATTTGGGACCGTCACATGACACCGAAATCCATCGGGTCGAAGACCCCAAATGCAACAGCTAAGGGGTCGCCTCGAGGCTACGAGTTCGCGAACACCGCTTGAATCGCGCGCGCGAAATCACGTGATAGGAAGACGAGCAACGTCACACGACCATCGGTCACATGACCTGCGGCGGAGCCTTTTTTAGCGATTAAAATGCATTTACCGCGCAGCGATTCAAATTCAAAACACGTGACCATCATGTGACCGGAGCGCAGCGCCCTCTGTTGGATGCAGCACGAACCCTGTGTGACATCACGTGAGCGCCCTCTTTCGGACACAGCTCGAACCCTGTGCGACATCACGTGGTTGTTATCATGAATTGCACACACACACGAACAACTAAGACAAGTTAAGCGGTCTGGGAAGCAATGTGCTCGTAGCTCAGGGGTAGAGTGTCGGGCTGCTGTGCACAAGGTAGACAGGTCGAGTCCCAGCCGCCCGCGCAGCCTTTTTAATCGAATAAAATGCATTTACCGCGCAGCGATTCAAATAATGCACGTGACCATCATGTGACCGGAGCGCAGCGCCCTCCTTCGGATGCAGCACAAACCCTGTGCGACATCACGTGAGCGCCATCTGTCGGACGCAGCTCGAACCCATCACACGTGAGACGCCCTGAGCGCCGCAATTCAAGTCCTATAGCGCCCTCTGTCGGACGAAGCTCGGACCCTGTGTGACATCACGTGGTTGTTATCAGATGATGACCACAGCTGTCAACACCTGGTCAACCACGCTTGTGGTTTGAGGTCTGAGGTTTGCGGTTTGAGGTTTGCGGTTTGAGGTCAGTGGCACGCTTCTGGCACGCGCCTGACACGCGACGCGCACGTGACCTCACACCTATACCGAGCACGTGACTCGAGGGCGGGACCTCGCTGAGCTCCGATTGGTCACTGGCCAACGCCCATGCCCTGTCATTGGTCCCTGGGATGGGAGAGAGGGAAGAGGCCCCGCCCTGCGGCTCTGTGATTGGTCGTGAGCTGGCCCCGCCCCCTGGGGGCCTTGATTGACAGGTGTGTGAGCTGGTACATGTTTCCTACTACCTACGTATTTTAATTGAAGAATGCAATAAACCTATTTAGGCCTTTAAAGGGCGTAAAGTTGTCCATGAGCCTTCCAGAGCACAATTTTGAAAGCATAGAAATGTTATGCTTACTAGAAGGTATTTAAAGTGGTAAAGAATGATTGTCATTGAAAATAAAATAAATTTTATCTCGTAAATAATGGCATCTTTATTACTGAACTTGCTTGGAATTAAACTTCTGAAAGCAACTTGCTGACTACATCAGCATTGAAGTGAATTGACAAGAACGTTAACTTCTCCAGGATTTGAATAAAAGTGTTTAAGCAAAATCCCTGCTGCTACTCTAATGTTTAAAAGTGTGTTTGCAAAACAAAGACGCGATCAATTTCAGTGATTTAAATTGTCTGAAACGTGAGTAATTCCAAAATAAATGTTCTCACGTGAACAAAAAGAAATTGTTGCAAAGAGCTTTGTTTAGAACGTCATGGGAAATGTGATATTAAAACAACGTTCAGCTGTAACGTTTAAAGCCCTTGTCTTTATTTTATTTTATTTTCTACTGATTGTTGATAGGAAAGAGATCAACACAAAAGCACCGAAACCAAACAATATTCAACCATGATTAGAATGCAATTAAATACAAAGTGCAAGCGAGCTGGACAAGAATGATGAAAATAATTCCTGGAGAAGGGGAACAATTCACTGCAACGGTATTTGTGGAGAACCTTGATTATGTTTTTTTACAAATGCATAAACTTTATGTTATAATAATTACTGCACATTGGTAAGTACTTTTTCACATGAATTACGAAATTACTATACATGTTACGCTCACTTAGTCGTATATTTATCAAATCGACTCTGTTGCAACATATGATAGTCTGATAAATAAATCTGGTACAGTGTAAAACTAATGTTAAAAAATGTTTTAACGACTCTATGCAATATTTCACATAATAAATTATATAAATACCGACTCATTTTCAAGAATTCACTTTTTATTTGCTATACCTGTCTAAGTGTCATCAGAACAGAGTTTTTTTAAAATAAATATTGAAAATAACGTATATAGTATATCGATTATTATAAACAATTAGAACGGCCTGTAACTTTCAATGCAATTAGGGGTTTATTTATTTTTATTTATTTATTTATATACCCTCAAGGTACATAGTATATTTCAGAGGGGGAGTGAACACACAAAAAATGATGGCAATTAGATCAGTCAACTAAGGGTGCTGTTACCAAGTGCTTGTTTAAAAAGAGAAACGTCAGTGATGGAGGAAATCGAAGCGAAAGGCGGTTCAATCTGGGATGGACGTACGAGGTATGAATGACACACTGAATGCAGTTAGTGCAGTAATTTGGTATGCCAACCTTATGAGCATGATCAAGACAAGCTGAGCGATAAGATGATCAACGATGAGGGACTGGCAAAGGAGTCGGTAGAGATTTTGCAGAAATAATGAGAGACGAACATATTTACATGGAAGAGGAGTACAATGACAGAGTTGATTTTCACAGATGCACACAGAAAGTGCTACGATGAGTTAGATAAGATAAATCGAGCTGCTCGATTCGATCTTTCAATGCGACAAGATGCAATGCTGGCCGGGATCCCACAGATGAGCGTACCGTAGTTGTGCAGATTTTGACTCGACAATTTAGATGATGCATCAAAGACAGAATGCGATGGCGGTTGAAAAATTACAGTTTTAAGAACCTAACATACGGTTGGCATACATAACAACATGCTCAACATGGGTATTCCATGAAAGATTGGAGGGTGATATAGACGCCGAGGGGCTTGTAACTGGAAACAGGTGATAGAGGTGCATTGTTAATGTGGTATGTAGGATATGTAGTGTTAGAGCACGGTACTCTCATGGACTTGCATTATCATTCATATTTAATTCCATTAGCAAGCATCGCACCAGCGAGCAATGTAGTTAAGATCTGTTTGAAGATGAACAATATCAGATTGGTCTGTGATCTTGATGATAGAGAACGCAGTCATCAGCGAACAAGCAGACTGGTGAAGAAATGTTAGATACTAAATCATTAATAGAAATAAGAAACAATAAAGGGCCTATTACGGAACCTTGAGGCACCCTGAATGAACAGACGCTACAGCAGAATTGTTGTTGTTAACACGTGCAAACCATAATACGATTAAGCTAAGAGGGCAGTATTTATCCATCGAGTATGTGAGGTCAGATATTTAAGCACGGAGTTTTTGAAGCAGTACGGAATGAGAAACTTTATCGAATGCCTTCGAGAAATCTAAAAAAACACAGTCAGCAGCATAAGAGCCAGATTCAAGAAAGCGATGGGCATCATGGGTGACGAGTATGAAGAGTTTCACATCGAGAATGATTTTCTGAATTCGTGCTGGAGCCGATGTAAAGAAGTTGTTAGATTCTAAAAGGCAGTTAAATGAGAGCAGATGATATGTTCTAATATTTTGCATGGAACACTCGTTAGTGAGATTGGACGATAATTACATGGATCATGTTTGACACCTGACTTATGCAATGGAACCACCTTCCCGATCTTCCAGTCATTAGGCACAATACCAGATTCGAGTGATTGGGAAAAGAGCCGATGAAGTATTATTGACGAATACATTTTGGTGTTTTTAGAAATTTGAATTAATCGATCACACCTAGATGATGACATCTTAAGGCCATCTATTACATTTGAAATGCCAACCATATCAAAAACAACAAAATTCATTGGCAAGAAATCATGCACTGTAATGAACGTACACTTACATTACTCTGAACAGAAAATGACTTTACAAAAACATCATTCAGCACAGAGGCACACTCATGGGCTTCAAATTTTTGCCCATCAGGGAAGATCAAAGATATATCAGCGTTATCACTGCTGGTTACAGTTTTCCAAAACTGCTTACTGTTATTCAAAAGCATCGACGGAAGAGTGGTATTAAAAAAACATGCTTTGCATTTTCAACTGCTATGTCATATTCTGAAGCGGCTGAATGATATGCTCCCAGCGAACATCTGTGGTATTAAATTTTGCTGCACGGAATAATCTTTTCTTTTTGTTGGATAGCTTTCTTACGTTGTGCCTGTACCATACACATTTGCATGATTACGAACTACCTTAGACTGTATGTAGCATTATTCGTTAAAAAAGTAACAATATTTTTAAACATAACCCAATTTCTTTCAACTGAACGATTAAGGAAACCTAGGTAGCCTTTAAGGAATAGACACAAATCCTGTTGATCGAAGTAAATCAACGTTATGTAGTTTCGAATAGTTCTTACTGTCGATAACGTTGAGCCCTTAGATGCATGAACCGTGAAATGTAGTACAGAATGGTCACTGAGGCCAGGCAAGTATGATATCGATGAAATAGTGTGCGGGTGAGTGGTAAGCACTAGGTCTAACAAAGACGATGACGACGATGTTACTCTTGTCGGAGATGTGACTATTTGATCTAAATTAAAGTCTGAACATAACGTAATAATCTCGCTAGCTTCAGTTGAAAAGGGAATACAAGAAGGATAGTTTCGAGTCCATTTAATGCTTGGGAAATTAAAGTCCCCATCAGAACGATAGGCGAAGTCAGAAATCAGAACAATAAGTTGGTTGATAAATCGTGCAACATACTTGAAAACATGGAATTATTCGTAGGAGGGCGGTAACAAAACACCAAATAACCATTTTTTGTAATTTAAACAAGCACATACCCAAGTCATCTCAAGAGCACAAGCACTCGGCACATGATAAGAAACAACTGTATTGGCCACCGCCAACAGAACACCACCACTTGATCTGTCAATCCTATCATTTCTGTAAATATTGTAACGTTTCATGCCATGGAAGAGCTCATTATCATAAACTTTTGCCGAGAGCCAAGCTTCTGTCAAAACTATTAAATCCGCATCACAGGAGTCGACAACTGAGCACAATTCATCATCGCTCGAGAAACAAACTTCTAATATTAGTAAAAATAATGAAATGTTCGAGCTGGAATCAGGACGTTCACCACCCTCTCCGACTGTTAAGAAGTGGTAGCTGGACCAGACACAGCTTCAGCGCTGGCTGAAGCCCCATTATATGCTCGTTGAACAGCAGCAGAAGGGAGCAGCTCATAGATACTATCGTGAGCCGCATTTACGCATAACATTTTCCGTTTAAAGATAGCTTGTTATGAACAAGCTTAAAAACTGTCCCCTGGCTTTTTCCGTAATCAAGCAACCGTTTCCTTGCAAGCCGTGTCTCAGGGGAAAAATCTTCAGCTACTGAAACAGGGTTATTTTTTAGTCTGGTACGACATGATAGTATATGATCCTTAGTTTTGAAGGATTCAAACTTTACAATTACGGGGCGAGATTTCCCATTTACAAAAGCCCCCAGCCTGTGGGCACGCGCTATCTGTTCGTGGGAGACGGTCATATTCAGAACGTTCGATGAAAAAGATAGCACCTTATCTTCAGATTGAGACCACGTTTCATGAACGCTGTCATCAATACCATGAAAAATCAAATTATCTCTGCGTGACCTATCTTCCATATCAAACAGTCTTGATTTTAAGTTCCGGTTATCTTTTTCCATACGCTCGATGGTATGGTGAGCTGCGACTAGCTCGCGTTCTGTGTCATGGGAAAGCTGCGGTTTTGGCTTCCAGTGACGTCACTCTTTGAGCAAGATTAGTGACAGAATTCCTGAATTGATTTCTGATTTGCTTTAAGTTCGTTGATAGAGGCAATCAGCAGTGGCTTGTCCTTCCTTGAACTTCAGCGAACGAGCGTTAAGGCCTCTGAAATAACTGAAACATTTCATTAAATTGTTTGACCTGTTGTTCGCTCATGGGACCCGGGTTTACCCTCAACATCTCCACACAGCATTAAAAGCACATCCGAAACGACTCAAGACAGGCTTGGGCATGGAAGCACGACTATGCAAATACAGTTTGATCTAAAGCAAGGGTCAGTGTCACGCTCACTAGCTCTGCAGTAGAAGAACGAAAAGGTCTGGCGATCCAGCATCGTAGCCGTGCACCCATGCCCTCACTGGCGGACAGCGATGATGATCCAGGCTTTGTAGTGAATCCAGGCGATGGTCCTGATGTCGATGACGTTGACGATAGTTATGTTTCCAACGGATGGCTGCTCGAGGATGATGATAGCATTGGCTGGCTGACTTGGCGATTGGGACGGCAAAAGCCTGATGCTGACGGCAGTTATCGAGCACCGGCCTTCCCGCGATCTGCAGTAGAAGAACCAAAAGGTTTACGATCCGCATCGTAGCCGTGCACCCATGCCCACTGGCGGACAGCGATGATGCTCCAGGCTTTGTAGTGAATCCAGGCGATGGTCCCGATGTCGATGACGTTGACGATGTTGCTGTTTCAACGGATGGCCGCTCGAGGATGATGATAGCATTGGCTGGCTGACTTGGCAATTTGGGGACGGCAAAAGCCTGATGCTGACGGCAGTTATCGAGCACCGGCCCTCCCGCGACTCAGCAGAAGAACGAAAAGGTTTACGATCCGCATCGTAGCCGTGCACCCATGCCTACTCAGCCATAAATACTATGTTTGGGTTCAAATCTAAAATTGATTATGTTGTGATTTTGTGATTGAAAGGTACTCGTAAAGCTGTTACCTAGAAGTGTATGTAAGAATGCTCCATCCTGTATTTAGTACAGAAAGCATCCAAACAAGCGTATACGTTAGTCTCATCGGTGTTTGAAGATGCATATTCGCCCTTCTCATCTTTGTGCGCCCTGAAATATATATTGCGAGATACAAAATAATGCATGTTATTAAAACGCAAATATTTATGCACAAAATAATGTATCTGTAGGAGGCAGAGTAAAAACGTAAAGGGAACATATTTTTATCCGCATAATGTTAAAAAAATTAAAATCACTTTACAGTTTTTTATTTTTATCACAGTCCCTCCCGCGTTCAACACGTTTGCACCAACGCTTCACCAACGCGTGGATGCTATGTCAGAAAACATCCTGCTGGTGACTCCGAGGACAAGGATGCAACTCCTGTTTTAGCCTATCCCCTGTTACGGAACTTCATTCCGCCGAGAACGGCTTTGCTTCTTTGTAACAAATTAAAATTGCTCGGTGGTAGGCGCTTTGAGTACGGCGGATGCTGAATGAACTCAAAACGTAGACTAGATATATTTACGCTGTCGCACGTGCCCTGTGGGAGTGGGCATTGCATTGATGCAGGAACACACAAAAGTCAGCAAGCCAAGGCGCTTCGACATGATCGCGGACTTCAACTAGTTCTCGAGCAGGCCACAATATAAGCCACAAGCCTGCTACGCTACCTATTTTGCTGTTGTCCTGAAAATATACGAGAGGTCCTCATCTGTTTCAACGACAAGAGTAACATGTTTGAATGTTTTACCCTCTTCTTTCCCGGCCGAGATGCGTAGATCGCTGGAATATTCAACTCGTCTCTCACAATGCCGCATGCATATGACACACTCAATTTATGCCACATATATATAGCCTGCAATCAAGCAATCCGTAATTATATGACATTTTAGGAACATCTTACGTTAATGAGTATTTTTTGTAAACGAAGCAGATGTTTCGTTTGCAAGGAATCCATTGACGTAAGATGTTCCCAAAATGTCTTTTTTTAAATTTTAGCCTATCCTTCCTACACAGTTGGCATGTAATGGCATTCGCTTACTATTGTTTTATAACATCTCGTGTCTAAATACCAACAATCAGCGTGAACGACGTTCAACTTCCTTGTCTAAATGCGTAAGCAAGGATCTTTTCAGTCCAGAATTAAAAGCAAAACTTCACTGCTAGTGCAGCGTAATGATCGTTCTTCACTTTATTCCTAAAACGTTGAATAAATCACACATTATGTCTTAATACTTGGACTCTTGCTTTAAAGGGATTGTCCGTTGACATCAGGAACTAATTTCTCACGCTGGTCACGTTGAGAGAGCCTAGCCAGGTAGCACAACGTTCCGGGCCAATATTTGGCCTTTGCCTGGTAGTTTAGGGAGTTGAAAAGCTCGAAGAAGCCAAAGTAGAGCCAAACCTGACCTTCCTTGGCAAGAGTCTGGGTATTTCGGCCCTAATTCGGCAAACAAGTGCCAAACATAAGCTTCACTGCCTGGCAGTTCGGCTGTCACCTGGCATCTTTCGGCCTAAATCGCCTAACAAATGCCAGAGTTGGGCTTACTGCCGTGTAGTTCGGCTGATATTTGGCATTTCTGGGCCAAAATCGCCAAACAAATGCCAAAGTTAGAGCTTCACTTTTTGTTAGTTCGGCTGTCATCTGGCACATTCGGGGCAAAATCACCACAGATGTGCCACAGTTAGGCTTACTGCCTTGTAGTTCGGCTGACATCTGGCATATTTAGGCCCAAGTCGCCAAACAAGTGCCAAAGTTAGGCTTTGCTTCCTGATAGTTCGGCTGTCATCCGGCAGCTACGGGTCAAAGTCGGCAAACAAGTGCCAGAACTAGGCTTACTACCTTGCAGTTCGGCTAATGAGGTGTTGATGCATGGGGGTGGTCTGCAACTTAATTAAATAGAAATCAAGTTTTATTCTGCTCTCCAGTTTTGATTTTATTTTGGTGTCTCTTGATTTCTCCAGGCCAAAGGTGGGCTGAATGTATTGCCGAGGCTGGACCAGGCTTTGCAAACGCAGAGTTCGCCGGATTGTTGTATTCGCGCGTAGGTAGACACGACAATATCGGGACGTGCAGTGAGACTGTCTTGACGTTGCAGGAAATGCTGCCATCGAGCATGCGCTGCGCGAGACCGATGTGCGTACGTCTCCTCAACAGATATCATTATTAGGCGGCACATTGCAAAAGCGAGCATAGCTCTGTGCATGTCTGGCATTGTGATTGAGCACTGTCAAATCCTAGCAATAACAAAAAGCGAGAGCGACAGTCGCTCTGTGGTATTGCGCCCGCTTCGCACTCGGGGGAAATAAGATCGAATCTTGGCGGGAACGATTTTTTCTTAAAGTTAATTTGAAGCATTTGACAGCATCAACCAAGACACTCCTTTCCCCCACACTCTTTCACTCCTTCCTCCCTCCCTCCCTCTCTTCCTTCCTCCTCCGTTACATCAATTATGAACATGAATACGAAACTTCACGCCAAATTTCGCAAGTATGCATGGCTGGTCGTGTCGTTGACGTCACATCAGGCATCGTGACGTCAGAGTCACGGGCGTTGACTTTTTCCCGTTTTTGATCAACATGGCTGATGGTGCGTACAAATATCATTTTCAGAGAATCGAGCTTCCCTCAACACCGTAAATCATGTCTTTCTTATAACAAAGCTATTTTACCGACACAGAAGTCAAGAGCTGTCGTGGTTCTCTTTGTGTGATGTTGCGTCAGAGATTCTGCTATGGCCAACGAAAACGCCATGTGTTTTACGGGTACAATCTGAGCAGTTGGGCTCTGTTTTAAAATAAATTACTTGTGCGGCGGAGGATTAAAAATCTGAATAGTGTGCGGACGATACTCCTAAAAGCAATGACAATGGAATTTAATTATTGTTTTGAAAGACAAGCTTTTACCGGGCAGTCCCTCTAAGCTACCCAAACTGAACCAGTTTTCTGAATAACCGGTGTCTATTGCTGTGTAAAATTACGGCAGTCTATTTTCAGAGCTCAGAGAGTCCATCTATGGTATAGAATAACGATATACAGGAATTATTCAGGGTACAAAAGCAAAGGAATTGATAGAGTCATAAAGACATATTGCGAATAACGTTTCATACGGTTCAGTCCATGATGGCTTAGAGCTTGAAGAAAAAATTAAAGCACTGGACATACTGTCATTCCATCAATTTTGTAAACATGTAGCAATAACAAGTAATTACTTTAAAATAATTTCTGCTACGAGGATAAAAAAAGAAATTTAAGGCGCACAGAGTGCTTTATTTCGCCGAAAGTTCAATCCAACCACGGTAAAAAAGAAAATGAATATTATATCCCTGCATTATATAACGTGTTGCCTGAAACTTTATGTAATTTAACATTCATTCGTGCGGTAAACCTAAACGTCAGAGAATTGTGCGAAACGCTCGCTGGTACTACATGTGGATAAAACGTTGTAATTGTTTGCTTACTGCACAGTTGGCTGCCTGGACCCACTCACAAGCATTTCTGCTTTCGTGGGCCAACACGCTAAATTGTATGTTTTTTTCTTTTCAGTAAATAAAGTATTATTATTCTTTCAGGCAAGCGACTTATTATGTCTAAATTAAATATAGCTATTGAGACGAACGGCAATTGAGGTTATGCAAAAGCCAACATTCGAATTTCTCCAAACTGTTTTGTGGGGTGACGTCGGATGTTGTCGAACCTGAAGGTCGAGCAGGTAGTCTAAACAGGACTCAGTGCCTTTAGTCTAAACAACAAAGAATGTCGCATAGTTTTTACTTTCGTTCTGCTGGAGCAGAGTTTACCTGGTATATATTTCACACCATCAAGTTCCTTAAAACCTGTCGTGAAAAAGTCACCCCGCGCACAAATAAATCTGTCGTCACTAGTTTCTGTGTTGCCAGTAGATCCTCTCTGTCCGAAAAACGTTTAGGACAACACTTGAAAATGAGGTTTCTTGGGAGATAAACAGATTTCCTGTAAATGGGGTTACTCGTTAAAACCTAATTGTGTATAATCTGTTGAAAAACATTTGAGGCACGAAACAACCCTACCATCACTGATGGATAACCAAATAATTAAAATTTATGCTAAATCACACAGGCGATGCACATTTTAGAAAATCGTTTAAATGTCATCTTGTTATATTCTAACCACTGCAGTATCGTGCCGCCAAGCAATTAAGCGTAAACATATCTACAGGTGATATTTTAAGCCTTCCTGTACTAAGGTAAAATATCTGATTCAGTATATTTTTATTGACTGACAAGTTGTCCGGTGGTTTAAAAAAAGTAATTAATGTCTAAAAGCAAGTATAGATTTTTTGTGTTTTTTCTCTACCAAAAAAATAAACTGCACAGTTTCTGCAAAAATTTAACACCTCGATCTCGAACCACATGTCAAAGTATCAAAGCTAGCCGTTATCATATTTAATTATTAATTTTACAAAATAATTCGTACACAAATTGTCCCCTTTAGGTTACTTTATGTGATTCGTCCCTATGTCTTCATAGGCACCAGCGACCGCAAATTTCAATAAACTATGCACCCATAGTTTATAGAAATAAACTATGTGGTGCATAGTTTATTTTAATGATGAAAACACTAAACATTTCCCGATACACCACACCGGTTTACGGTCACCTCAAATAGATTTTAACTACGTACTAGTCACCCGGAAAACTACATCAGATATTATTATTGACTATCGTATATGGCATTGGACTTCTCACTGCAATCGGACTATATTGGAGGACTTTACGGTAAACAAACTTTATCTAAAACATGTTTTTTTAACAAAAGGTACATAACAAGCGCTTGTGGAATCATTTGAGGGAGATTGACAAAAATGTAGACTGATCGTTTTAAATTTAATAATTTGTTGCATTGTATTGACGTATGTGCATTGTAAAAACCGAATTTATAAAATATTTTCTATATAAAAAAGAGAATCTTGGTACACAAGAAAATGGTAGGAGTTATGCCGAAGTCAGACACTCGCAATTACGGGACTCCGCCGATATCGCCATGTTTGGTAGTAAAAACAACTTAAGCAATATTATTAGGATGATTGATTTTAACTTTTTTAAAGAAAATTTGGGTTTCAGTGCATATAAGTTCTGAGAAGAAATAAAGGTTCTGAGAAAAATAAATCACATTAACCCTTTTTTTTAAATATTGTAAACACATCAGATAGACTAATTTTAGTGCGAAATTCGTATGCCTACATCATATGAAAAGCTTGATTCACAACCTTGGATATTTTTATATTCTATTCTTCTCACCAACAAATAAAACATTCTGGATGTATAAAGTATTTTGTATAGTACTCTGGACGATATTTTAGCACGCAAAGACGGGATCGATACCGAAAAACCGAAATCTGACTCAAATAAACGAAACACATTTTTGAACATTTCCATATCTGTACTATTTGCTTTTACCTTTCCTTCTGTTAAGACATGCTGGATAACGCGATTGAAGAAGGTACAGCCGAAGACAGTTCCTGAGTGTGCACGTGGGAGTTAATGATACGGGAAGGATACGCTTACCTGCTGTATTCACAAGCCTCACTCCAATTGAGGCGCCCCTCCACGAACTCGAGGAAGGCGCAAGGCAGGCGCCGCGCCAGATCACGACGAGGAGATGGGTAGGCCTAGGCTCCACGCGATTGGCCAGCGACGGCTCTCGCGCCTTACTTGAGGAAGTGGAGGGGCTCCTCGAATAATAGGGAGGTTTGGGAATTCGGCGAGTTAGTTTCAACAAATCAGCACACTTTCCTTAGCGTGATTCAGTTGTTAAAATCAGGCCATTCGTTACTAAAGATATAGTTAACGCATTAAGCATACCAACAATTATACACACTAATGGAGATACAGCAAACAAAAAAGCGCTTACGTTGCAGAACTCCAATATGAAATAAGATCAATCACAGCCGTTTAGGTTGAAGAAACTTCAATTTTCACATTTTTAATTATCATGGACTCTTACCAACAAGAATACGTCGTTTCAGACCGAGGGTTGCAAAAGTTACTCAAAAATGCAATCTAAGGATACAGGTTGCTACCACTCATACGGAGAAGGCACCTAGGCAGGTACGCTAGGTACGTGCCATTGAGATGTCACCCGAAGGTAACAGGCTACTACACCACATCTAAAGATACTTTATTGACGTTCCGCAAATTTGTCAGAATGTATTGCAAATAAAGCTTTTTATACTAAGAACACTACACACAAGACCGAGTTCGATAAATGTCCCGTATTGCTGGCCCTCCGATGTCGACAAGGGAGTTGAGTTCTTACGTACCTCATCTCGATACGCTCCAATCTGGTTCACCGAGGTCACAGCTCACCACTGCTCACGATATCACGTCCGGAAATCCGCCGATACCTCGCTTGTTGACGTTCTTGCCCTCAAAGCCGGTGCTGACGTCGATGGGCCCAGAGGTCGATACCAGCCGCATGAAGAAACGCATCAGATCAGAGTGCACATGCACCTAATTTTTCACGACGGCGGGCGGAAGGCTTCAAACTTCCTTGTTTTTTGTTTTGTTTTTTTCTCTCGTTAGTCGGAAGGAAAATAACACTCTTTTATCTTTTCGAACTTTTTCAGTTTTGAATAACTGGCAAAATCTTGGGTCCGATTTATTGAGGGAAACTGTCCCATATAGCAAGACGATAGTACATTGCTTTGCAGGATTGTAACTATAATTTAGTTTACCATCTATATTCTACATGTGTACGCATGGCAGAAGTGAGCCAGCCACCATGTGATCAGGATACAGGCATCAGAATCCGCGCACATCTTTTTCAAGTTATCGTCTTCCTTTGTATAGCTGTCAGAGGAGCTTCAAACACGCAATGAAGTCGATTTCGGTATGAGATGAAGGAAGCAGGGCGCTATTTTCCCTAGGAGTTCCGAAGCAATTCGATAAATTGGTGTCGCTAGGACGGCATCACTAATCCTACCGATTCGCTCAAATGAATGCCGCCATTCGGTCTACGAAGTGTAGTTCGATGGAACATCACGGACGGAGCCTCGTTCTCTAAACCGTCGTTCGATCAAACTGAGTGCCTCCCAGGTCGTTCCCAACTCAACGTTAATCGCGGCACATGGTAGTGTGTTAATACTTCAAGATTTTTAGTTTCTTTCATTTTGACGGAGTGAACAGAAAAGTACCTTTAAAAAGTAACTTTACTTATGTTACAAGTTACTGGAAAATGTACTTAAGATAGAGTTACAGATACCGAGAAATGGAAGTACCAAGGTGTGTACCTTAGGATGCAACAAAAGTACCTAGATACTGATTTCCAGTTACTTGTACCTAGGTAATCTTTACAAACCCTGCGTTTGACTATTGCATATGTGAGAACATTTATTATTAGAACAACGATAACTTCGTAAGCTAGAAGAAGCTCAGTGTGAGCTGTTTGTGTGCTCCGCCGCATCGGTCAATTTTGATGACATCCTAAAGTTAAGGACACTAGGCGAAAAGCGTTAGAAAATATGTGTGAAATAAACTTTGGCTCAATTCTCTGGTAAGGCTTAGTATGGGACATCGCAAAGCTGTACTCTGCTCAACCCATTACGATAGCATCAGCCGGATTGTTCGGGCTAAAAAAAAAAAAAAAACGCTATGCAATGCGCTAAACCAATTATACGCTGCGTCGGACTCTGACAAAATATTCTAATTTATTTTAGTGTTCATTTTTTTCAAAACGCTGAATCATCACATAATACGCATGAAATATCGCATGTATATTCATTAACCACGTTAAGCCTACCACAAACAAAATGGGACACGGCATTGAAGGACACATTTCGTATGTGGTTTGTCCCATAAAGATATTTGAAGTTATATTCTTTACATGATGTCTGTATAAGGAGTGCAGAAGACCTCATATGATCTTATATTTTCTTATATGTTTACTGGGACATATTCAATTATGTTTTACTAGGGTCTTATGTGCTCACGATTTGTTCGCGGCACAGCTCAATCCATTGCTACTTTGTTTCTTGTAAAAAAAAACAAAAAAAACAATAACTTTTTTAGACAATTTTCAGTTTCATCAAAAACAAAAAAGAACTCTATTGGAACACTTTTAAAATATAGATGCAGCTTCTGAAATGCAGGATCACAAATGTTTTGCGGAAATTATTCAAGCAGTTTCTCGGAACGCTCGTAAAATGGCTCCTAATATACAAAAATGGTCTCATGGTCGGCTATAGAAATCCCTTGTATGGCCGGCAACCGCAAATGGCCCAATTAGCTTTAGTCACTTCTATGGCTGTCTATGGCTTTCCCCATGGTCTCCCCTATGGCTGTCTGTAGCGCTTTAATGCAAACGTAGAAAGGAGCCGGTGTAGCCGCCTATGGCTTTTCGTTTGGTTCCTTTAGCCGTCAGGGAGATTTTTTATGTTCTGCATATAGTGATCTCCATATTTGCT
>JAZHYW010016663.1:0-13499 GCA_037355805.1 Ixodes ricinus
ATACTTCGTTTCAACTTGGGTCCGACGCAGCCTGCTACAAGCGCGAGCTGCAGCTGAGTCCCTGCCAAGCACGCCTCGGCAGTACAGACAGTTCAGGGCCACACGCTCGTGCTTGTAGCATCGGCTGCGTCTGGACCCAAGTGACGATATAGCCGAAATGTTTTGGTGGCGCCCTCCTGTGGTTCCCTCTCGTGACGTCATTACCTTGCGAACAACAAATTAGATGGTGTTTGTAATTATCATGGTGGAAGCCTGAAATGATTGCGCTCTCAAACCAGCACTGCCAACACCGTCAAAATTAAAGTTCTCCCATTCCTTTTATTTCTGTCGAAAATAAATCCTTTGCTGACGTCATAGTCGGTATTCGGCCAATCCTGGAAGGCCGACCACAGCGACGCTTTCGATCGCGCACGTCGCCAATAACATGCGACCTCTCTTTGACAAAATACAACAAGAAAGTGGCCGCCGCTAGTGTTATAAAACAAGAATTTTTTTGAGATTGCTAGTCGTTACGAGACGGACAAAAGTTTTTTTACTGATGGGACGAAAGGTGCTGGCTATGCTGGCTGCGCTGCGGTTGGGCAGTCCTTCCAACGTGTTAGACGAATTAATGCCAATGCATCTGTGTTTACTGCTGAGCTTCATGGACTCTTATTGATGGTAGATGAAATAATCAAACAAAAATACAGATTATCTGTGATATTTACAGACTCGCTCAGTTCCCTCCTTGCCCTTAACTCTGCAACATCCTGGAAGCATCCCCTTGTTTCTCTGCTTCGTGTTAAATTAACGAATGCTATAAAGCAAAACATCACTATTCACTTTTGCTGGGTTCCTAGCCATATAGGAATACACGGCAATGAGGAAGCCGACCGAGCCGCAGGTGCATGTGTAAACAGGTCCATTGAAATTCACACCCTCCCTGTGACAGACTATAGAACTACACTACGAAATAAAATCAAAGATTCCTGGCAAGTAGAGTGGGACTCTGATCCTCACAATAAGCTGCATAGAGTTAAACCTGTTTTAAGTGAATGGCGCAGCGCCAGACATCGGGAAAGGTTCTACGAGGTCATTTTATGTCGACTGAGGATAGGCCACACACACTTGACTCATGGCTACCTTTTAAGAAATGACGACCCACCGATGTGCGACTACTGCTCAGAAACCCTAAGTGTACTTCACATTCTTTTAGTATGCCCACAATTTAATAATGAACGCCGCTCCTACTTTTCTATCTTTTTCAGAAAACAAATACCTTTCCACTTGGCACTTTTGCTTGGAGACGAGCCTGTTACTCCGTACAGACAAGTTTTTAACTTTTTAGAAAAGATTAATATTTTACATCGACTTTAAACTACAATTTTCTTTAAGTGATATTTGATATTTTGATCCACTGCAATAATAAACCTTTAGTCTTGTGATATTTACTCACCCTGTGTTTGGCGCACTATGGCCTATGTTGCTGCTGCGCCAGAAAACTCCAAATTCATTCATTCGTCCTAGAAGTAGTCCACGAGGACGACGCCTAGAGGACGACGCCTAGAGGTCGTCCTCTAGGTGTCGTCCTCGAGATCGTTCTAGAAGTCGTCCTTGAGGTCGTCCTAGACGTCGTCCTTGAGATTGCCCTAGACGTCGTCCGAGAGGTCGTCTTTAAGGTCGTCCGAAAGGTTGTCCTCGAGGTCGTCCTAGAGGTACTTGAGGTCGTCCTAGACGTCATCCTCCGAGGGCGTCCTAAA
Source organism: Ixodes ricinus (assembly GCA_037355805.1). Classification (NCBI taxonomy): domain Eukaryota; kingdom Metazoa; phylum Arthropoda; class Arachnida; order Ixodida; family Ixodidae; genus Ixodes; species Ixodes ricinus. Next base: position 1,740 of record JAZHYW010016663.1, read on the forward strand.
CGTCGTCCTTGAGGTCGTCCTAGGCGTCGTCCTTGAGGCCGTTGTAGGCGTCATCCTCCAGGCGTCGTCCTCGAGGTCGTCCTCGAAGTTGTCCTTGAGGTCGTCCTAGACGTCGTCCTTGAGGTCGTCCTAGACGTCGTCCTCTGGACATCGTCCTAGACGTCGTAAAGATACAGCTTCGCTGGTCCTACATCTTCACGTGAAGTGGAAGGGCTCTACATTTCTTCCATTTTGTATTGGGCCCAACTTCGCTCCATTAAACTTTAGTTTGCTTGAGTTTTCGTCGCCTCTTCAATTGTCATTCGTGACAATATGAACACGCGTTGATCAATTAAAAGCGTTGTTCGACTGCAGGTGCTTGCTCGTTACTTCGGCCTCGGTCGCGATACACCATGTTACGGGCTTAAGCTGAGCAAGTTGGTTCATTGCTTGTGAATGGATCCAGCTGAACATGAAAATACAGAAAAAAAAAGTATAACATTCTGCACCGCTGGACTAGCAACATTTATTAATGCCTCTTTTTCCTTTTCCGCCAATCCTTGATTCCGGTTTCCCTTTTTCTTTACACTAACTTAGATTTTTTTTAATTCTTAAACTTGATTTAGGTTTCTCTTTTCTTTACACTTAATTCAGAATTTCTTTTCCTTTAACGCATTGAAAGGTATGTTCTGCGAAGGGACCAAAGCTAAAGGTACCTTACCTTTACGTGTCATGTGAATTGCGTATAGACGCTTTACAGCAGCTGTGCATGGGCGCCGCCATAACCGCCCTTCAGTTTTTGTTTCCTCTTATTCCGTTCGCTTCACTTCATTCTTACCACAGCAGGACAGGTTATTGCCACTTTGAGGGCTACTACGTCCTTCTCCCCAGCATAGGCCTGTGTGGAGGCTCGGAAACGTCCGTTTCAGTGGCTTGGCATCTCGGTAAGACAAGAGAAGGTCGGCTATGGCGGCTCAATCTGGCGCGTGTGTAAAGCGTCTATAACAACCAAAGGTTTACTGAAACTTCCACGCGCGCACAGTGGCACGCGCAAGCACAGTCTCTTCTTCTCTTTCTACAGAGATAAATGCTAATAAAGAAATAACTTTGAAAGAAAAGAATGTGAGAAGAAAAAGAAACTTCTACAGCGGCACTAGAAGAACGTTGTGAAACGCGTGACCAAAATAAATAATAACATAAAAATTAATTTTGACAGCAGCACGAGAAAACGCTAAGATCATGCACTGCGTTCACCTCACGTTCGCAACACGTGCACACCGCGTTCAGGACACAAATTAGACCTTTACGGATCGCGTGTGACACTATACTAAGGACGGTTACAATTGAGAAATTGCAATTCCCTGTTGGTCAGATGCACTGACGCGACACTGATGCAGTGATCTGGTCTACAGGCAAGTATACGTGCCGCTTCCATGATCTCTCTCTCTCTCCAGCTTGCCCCTCATGCGTCCCACCACCTTTGTGTTGTCCAACGCAGGGGAACACCCACAATCCCTGCAGTGTATAGGTAGATGTGAACCGTGGCCACTGCCGAGCGAGGCTGCGTGCTCACGCAGCCTATCGTTCAAACAACGACCAGTCTGTCCCAAGTAGACTCTACCACAGCTCAGAGGGGATCTCGTAGACGACTTCCTTGACACAAGGCACAAACTGCTTGGCATGCCTCGTGTCACAAGGGCCGTTCCTAGGTTTGGTCCCGCTTGACATCGCGCACAGTTTGGACAGTTTGCAGGGGCCGTGAAGACAACGTCGACGTTGAATTTCGCTCCTACACGTTTCAGATTGTGCGAGATCCTGTGAACATAGGGCAGCACTTCGAACTTGTTTGGCCTTTTCCTAGTTGCCGTGTCAGGATGTTTCATCTTCTTGAGCAGGGATTCAGCCACTCCTCTCACCAGAAAAGGAGGGAAACCCGAAAGTTCCATGCGCTGTAGCTGACGGTCGAAGCTCTTACGTACGGTGCGGGGCACAGGACTTTTGTAAAGCCGAGGAGGCATAGGTTGGCGATACCCCGTTTTACTAATTTAGAGTGCGGCGAGTCAAATGGTAAAATAGCCTTTTGGGTTCGCGGCGAGTACATCCAACATGGTGTGGTCGGAACCATTGAAGGACAAGCGTACGTCCAAGAACTGCATTGCACCGTCCGCCGGCAACTCGAGCGTGAAACGATAGTGGCTCGAGGACTGCTTCAAAAACTTGCCGGACAGACTGAGCGACAGAGTCCAGGCGAGTTTGAGGTGTTAGCGCTAACGAGTACGACAAAAGTCATTAACATATCTACAGATCTTGACAACAGGGACGTCAGTCAAAGCCTGTGAAACAGTGTGGGGTCGAACTTCATGCGAGAAGTTCCAGCAGAACCATTGGTTGTTAGTCAGCGTAAGTCCTGTGTCTTTCTTCTACTTTGTGTCCCGTTTTTTTTTTTTGCATTTTTTGTAATATGTCGTTCAACAAATCAGTTCAACAAGCTATCACCTGTTACCAGTGCTGCCGTTGCTCGGACTTCGACCAGGACTTGGCAAATTCAAGCCCTGGGGCAGAAGGGGAGATCCGAACTCTGCCTGGAAAAGAGTCTTCGGAAGCCAAGGGGTGCAGGAACAATCTGCGTTAAGGAGGGCTGGTCTGTTTCTGCCTGCGACTGGCGCTGACGTTGTTTCAGCGATGTTCGCTTTTAGCGAGGGAGAATATGTTGTGTCATAGTTTCGGCTTTGTATTAAGTCTGTCAACCTTGTGCCTGTGTGTGTGTCGCTAGTGTTGGTTGCATACATAAGCACGTGCTGATATATTAAAAAGCCTTGTTCGACTGCAGCCGTTTGCTCGTCACTTCAGCCCCGGTCAGCTAAGCACCCGCAGAGACGCACGACGGCGCCTCCGCGGCTAATCGCCGCCTCATGTCCTTCCACCCGCTTTGCGTCTCCCGCAAGGGCAACGGTCGCTTCTCCCGCAACAAGCGCAGTAAAAACTTTGGGTCCCGTCGCGACACTCTGCTTTGCAAGCGGAGCGCCTGCAGCGGCTCTGAGTCTGAGTCGCAGCAGAGAAGCGCGGATACGTGAGCCGTTCCCGAGGAGGGGGCGTGTGTCAAGCGCAGGTCCTGAGGGACGCCCTGCTGGAGAACCAGACGGCGGAGGCGTTCGAGGCCGGTGTGCCGCCCCAAGGTGGCCGGCACCCTGCACCTGGATGCGGCGTCCCGGGAGCTGCGATCCCCGGCCAAACCACTTCGTGGCCTTCCCCGTCGGTGTCGTGCGGCCGGGGCAACGGGGGGCCAGACCAGCCGACGGCTACGCCAGCTCCGTCATGGAGCGCGGCCTGCGCGAGGAGGGTGGCCGACGGACTACCCGGTGGGTGTCTCCATGCTCAGGGACACGGGTTCTCCGGACTTTTGCAATCTTGAGGAACCATGATTGTGCGTATTCAGTTAGCGGTTTATATTAATACGTCGTTCCATATTGGCTGCGAGGTGAACCCAATATTCATACTTATCGAAGTATTGATTGCAGCGTGTCCACACGCTGGTATTGCTTCGCCGCGGTGCACACATGCTTGTTGAGAAGTGCCCTCAACGGGGCTAATCCGCTGCGATGAACGTTTCGAAGGAGTTCAAACCATCGCAGTTCACCTCGAGGCGGACGCCGAAAAGCATGTCATTCGAAACTACTACATAGCAAATCTGGACATTCGCCCAACCGCGCTTGAATGACAGCCGAGGAACTCCTCCTAAACTCGGCAAAGATAAGATGAAGCAGTTCGGAAGCATGCAAATACCGTAAACAGTAATACATTCACAGTAAGAGCTGTTTGGCTCATACGTGAGCGTCGGTGGGTGGCTAAAATTTTTCGAAGTAGTGCTTGAATTTGTGCACAGCTTTGTCTTAAGGGAAGAAACGATCAAGGAAAAGATTTCGGGACCCTATAAGGGAATTCTCTGGGGAGCCCCTATGTTCCTAGGAATGTATATGCTCTGGAGGCATGGTGCAAGATACTCTTCTGTGCATCTATCGAACATGCCATGCTGTGCTTGCAATCTTCTCAACATTTAAATTAGTCTAACCATCTCCTTCTGTTAACAATTTGATTGCAGCACCGCTGCCCCACAGATAGACTCGTCGCCACAATGAGTCAGAGACTGCCGCAATCGCATCCGTAATATGTCTTTCCTTGCACGAGGATACTTCAGAAGCATTATGTTAATCGTTTCTTCTTAAAATTTTATCGTGCTACACTTGCTCAGCGATATCTCACGGTCAAAAGTCCAAGCCACGGTGCTAAGGTTACTCCTCTTTAGCTTCGAGGACACGTAGCACGGCCAATGCATCGACGCGATCGACTGCATAAAGTCCTGTTGGAAAATTCCCGAGTAACCTTATAGGATCCCGAAGAGTGCACGCGTCAAGCCAAACATCGGTTTTTCTCTCACAAAAAAGAAATTGCCAATCTTGACGCGTGCTGAAGCGATGGTGCGGTTTACTTTGTTGGTGTTTTTTCAGCGAAATATTTGAGTTTGTAGAGTTCAGCGCGCTTGGCATGTCGTTCGCTCTTTTCTTTTCTTTAGTCCTTGTCTATTTTTGCGCTGTCTGTTTCCGTCTCCCGAGTAACTTATGCCAACAGCGTCAACGTTAGCCTAATGTCGGCAACTGAGTAAAAATGAGAAGCAGAAACAAAATAATTGGGGATACAATTCAAGCTGTGAAGGTGGTTGGACAGCGAAGACGCGGTATTGGCCTCCGCAAAGATCACTCGCACGGCTTCTGCTGCCAAATGCCGCCACTGGTCGTATTGCCGTTTCTTCTACCTTTGCCGCTCCTTGTATTTTTGAGACGTCGTCCTGTCTATTTGCTTTCCCTTCTACGTTTTGATGTTTCTTCTCTGCTCCCAGTCTCAGGTTAATTCAACATGGCTTATATTCACGCTGCAATTCGGGAGCCCTAGCTATGCATAGCCTACCCATAGCGGTGCTACAATAACAACGCAATCAGTTGCTATGCCACGTTTCACCTTACGTCCAAGCGCAGCGGATGTTACGAGGCCATTGGAGCCAATTCAAGGACGTGTGAATCGCCACGCGACCTTCACGAAAGGGGCACAGCAGAAGCGCGAAAAGCGTATCGTGGGGTGCGCCCACAGGGCGGAGTTGGCTAAAAAGATAGCTTGTAGCCTCCGCTGCGTCCGGACGTTAGCGTGAAACGTTAGGTGAAACGGAAGCTTTTGCATATATAAAGGCTAGCTGACGGCTACCCACGTCGCAAGCTGCGCCGTCGTCGCGGCAGCTTCCGCAAACTAGCAATCTGCACCAAGAAACGTATGGTGAGCGGCATACGTGATTCGGGCGAACCATTGTGAGGAGCGCCTTATCATCAATTATGTGGTTCGGATGCTTGTTTTGTGCTTGTCTTTATTGAAGCGAATGCCCAGCTGTATGGTGTATGCGTGATATGCACTTTTCGCTTCAATCACTAAAGGTTTTTTTTTTTTATAGGACGACGACACGATAATGTTCCAGAGGTTTGACCTGCAGAGTCATGGCGCAGCTTCGCTGTAGAAGTGATTTGTTGCCATGGCACCGGGGCCGCATGCACTTTCTGCTCGGTGCATCTGCTCCGACCTCAGAGGACGCTGGCTCCGAACGCCGAGTCAAAACTCTCTCCACTTCAATGCGTCTCCTAAAACTGTTCTTGCTGCCGTTGATCGAGACACAAAACAAGAGCCAATAGGAGGGTTTTAAAATAATGTACGCAATTCTAGTGCACATTGGCGCTATATTTAGCGAGTCGTGGCGTCCACACGCGCTGATACCCACACCTCTATATCTTGCTCCGTGGTCCCGGCAAACCCCTAAACGATTCTTGTACATACCTCGAAACGCCAGATGAGGCTTAAAAAACCTTGCACCGAATGAATAATCAAAAAAGGACAAGCTCTCTTGTGTTGAATTTTTTTGTGTTTTTGAAGGATCTCTACCAATACGCTCTTTGGGGTTTTAATGCAAGATGCGCGAAGCTCAGAAATCTGCAGCCGATACAGGTGGAACAATATAGTGAGCTGAAGGTGACCCTCGCGCAAACTGGACGCGAGGCAGGACAACCCCTGCTGACCTCTCTCCTCCCTAGGCCTGGCCATCCAGTGGGGCTCCATGCGGCGACGTGGGCGTCCTGCGGGAAACGCGTGGGGCCGGACGTGGGGGTGGGCGGCACGGTGCCACAGCGCATCGGCTCGTGCCTGACGGTGCTGGACCACTTTTTGTGCCAAAGGTCACCCCGTGGCACCCTAGCCTGGTCAAGGCCAGACCTCTCCTCCGGGGCCAAGGCCAAGGGACAAAGCCCGACCTCCTCCGGTCCGTGGCACACATCCTCGGTAAAGCCCTCTCTCTCGTGCACCTCGTGGAGAGTGCCGAGGAGCTGGTTCAGCTACACTTGCGACTACATAAAGGAGCAACAATTTTGATACTGCGAAATTCTTCATTTAGAAATGAATCCGTTACTGTGCAAAACAAGCATTTTTCTCCTCATGCAAAAAAAAAAAAAAAAAAGAAGAGGGGGATCGGTGGTTGAGTGGTCTAGCGCACACCAGCTCGGAGCACGTGGAGCGAAAGCTCGCGCCGCAGAACCCAGGATCCTGGGCTCAATCCCCGCCCTGCCCGTTTCGATCTGGATGAGCATCGTACCGGCGAGTGGTCGTGTATCACTACTGCGTGGTGCATGTTAAAAGGCCCCAGGTTGGCGGTTGTACCGCACTGGCTAAATTGCTCACCTGCCAGCTGCAGACCCCGTGACGCCCACTGAGGGAGACTAACTTCCGGCTGTATAAACATACACACACAGCAATCGGTTAGTCCTCATGCAAAGGTAGTCGAAAAAATTGCTTATAAGAAACACGAGCAGCATTTTCTTCATCTGACTCGCCGCCAGAACAGGTAGCCGCGTGATCTGGAGAAGATTATATGCCGCCAGTGTTTACCGTAGACACTGCGTTGTTAGGATTCGCTGTTGATGTAGGGGAGTCGCCGCGGGAGCTACAGGCTCCACGCGTTCGCACGTCTTTTTCCGAGGGGCGCTTGACTGGCGGCTTGCGATAGAACTAGAAATGACGTCCAGGGCGAGTCCACGCAGGGTGGATGAGGAAGCCGACTCAGTTCAAGGGAATCGTTATCATCCGTCCTGCGAGGCGCGCAGTCTGGAATTGAAAATGGGAGATGATTCCAGGCAAAGTCATCTTCCATTTTCTTTCGAGCTACAGCTACACCCCCCGCAGATGATAACAACGGTTCCCGCCTTGAATCGAGACGGCTTCCCCCGTTTCCTCCGCATAGGCTCGCCCTGACGTCATCTCTAGTTCTGTTGCAACCTACCAGTCAAGCGTTCCTTGAGAAAAGACGCGCGCTCGCGTGGAGCTGTTGGCTCCCGCGGCGACTTGTACATTTAATTACATTGAAGCTATGTACATATATACAGGTCAGGTTCGGGACAGTACATGATGGACTGGCGGTTCGATCAGCGGTCCGAACTGCACGAGCACGAGCACTCACGAACCTTGTCACTCGTCGTCTTCTTCCATTGACGCGAAGGTACGCTCGCAGTCGCGCCTAGCAGGCGCATATCTTACACTCCTCCCTACTAGACTAAGGCACATAGTCGTTAAGATAAGTAGGGCGGCGTGTTGCTCTTTGAGGTCTCGAAGAGTTGCTAGGGGAAACTGTTGTCGAACCAGCTGGTTGGACTGCTGGTGTGGCATCGGCCCTAACGTCCGCTTCTTCGGAGACCGCTTCAGGTAGAGCAGTTAAACTCAAGTCGACTGAAGAGTTATCTTCTGAGTTTTCTGCAGAAGTTGTCGCTGGCCTTCTGCGCAGCTGGTCAACATGGCGACGCCAAGATCGTCCATCTTCGGTTTCAATCCTATAGGATAGTGGACCGGTCACGGCTGTGACTACTCCAGGGGTCCACTTGGCACCGGACAAGTAATTTCTTGCATAAACGTTTTCACCTACTGTAAATAGTCGTGTCTTCTTCCCTTCCTGGAGAAACTTGTCCTCTTGTTTCCATGATGAATGGAACTGAGAATCTGGATGCAGGCGATCTAATGCTGTTTTCAGACGTCGGTTCATCAATAGTTCCGCAGGACTCCTGCCCGTTGAGGAATGTGGCAGTGTATGTTGACGGAACAAAAATCGCGCCAAATCGACGTTTACGTCGCCTGAATTTATGTGAGTGAGTGCCTCCTTGGTTTCTCTCACCATTCGTTCGGCCTGGCCATTCGATGAAGGGTGGTAAGGTGCCACTGCCACGTGTCGAATCTGGTTGCGGCTTGTAAATTCCTTGAATTCGGCCGAAACGAAGGCTGTGCCATTATCACTGACAATGACGTCTGGCACTCCGTGTACGGCAAACAACATCCTCAGTTTCTGTACGACGGCTGAGGAAGACATAGAATTCATAATAAATACATCGAGCCATTTCGAGAATGAATCGACCACGATCAGAAAGATCTTTCCCTTGAAAGGTCCCGCAAAGTCAATGTGTAGACGAGACCAGGGATGTTGCGTCGTCTCCCAGGGATGCACTGGTGCCCGTGGCATTGATGGTCTGTGTTCTTGGCATGCGGAGCAACTTGCAGCCTTTTCTTCAATGTCATGGTCGATGCCAGGCCACCAGACTGTACTCCTCGCTAGTGCCTTCATCCTTACAATGCCTGGATGGGCTGTGTGTAAGACGTCGAGTACAGTGGATTGTGCCACTTTGGGAATAACAAGCCGGCTTCCCCAAATGATGCATCCCTTATAAGTTGATAGTTCATCTTTCCTAGTTGTATAGGGTTTGAACTGTTCGTGTTGCTTGTCATCTGGCCACCCATGCATGATCCAGCGCTGGACTCGCGCAAGCACGGAATCTTTTCTCGTGGATGCTGCAATTTTCTCGGAGTTCCAAGGCTGTTCTGGAGCGGTCTCTAGCATCCATACGTCTGCGACTGGAATGTCGTCCAGCTCTGTTGCAGGTATAGGCAGTCGACTGAGTGCATCAGCGTTTCCTATCTTGCTTCCCGGACGGTACTGCAGATCGTAGTGGTATGCGGCTAGCATTAGAGCTCCACCTGAGAACTCTTGGTGACACCATAGCTGGAATTTCCTTGTGCGGACTCAGCAATCCTAGCAGAGGCTTATGATCTGTGATTATGGTCACCGGGCGGCCATAGATGTACTGGTGAAACTTTTTGACACCATATATGATCGCCAGGGCCTCACGATCAGTTTGCGAGTAATTTCGCTCAGCCTTGCTTAGGGTTCTGGACCCGTAAGCTATTGGTGACTCTTGCCCAGAGTCGGCCACGTGACTCAAGACAGCTCCAAGACCATAAGGCGAAGCATCGCAGGTCAATACTAAAGGCTTGCTGATATCGTAGTGAGCCAGAACTGCCGTTGACTTGAGCAGTTCTTTCGCCTTGCGATAAGCCTCAGCTTCGAGGACGGTCCATGTCCAGCTCGCCCCCTTATCCAGCAGTCTGTGCAACGGCTCCAAGGTGTGAGCAGCTCCCTTGAGGAAACGATGGTAGAAGTTAAGCAAGCCCAGGAATGACTATTCGCGACTCCAACTAACTATAGGTGGCGCCACTCATTTTCAAAAATGGCGGTTATAGTGAGGGTCGGAGATGCGTGCCGCTGCTGAGCCTGTCTAGTGTGCTGGCTTCACTGAGCGACACAAATTATTTCTGGTAATACGAGGAAGCTAGGGTGTTATGAGTGCAAGTCACCTCTTTACCCTGAAAACAAGAACGGTGTTTAGCGTAATATTTACGCAAGGATGCGCGTTTTAATTTTGGAGCGAAACCGAAACCAACCTCTATTTTGGATTTAATTTCTCGGTAGAGGTCTTAATTTCGGATTCTTTCATAACTCAAGATGTGTCTCACATCGTAATTATTTAGTTAGAGAAGTTGTTCGCGGAAACTTTATTTTGTGACATACATGTTCAATCCAGGCTGATATTTGTAGTTGTTGAAAAAATCAGTGCTGATATTTGTGCGTTCTCGCTGCCTTTTCTCGCTCAGATAATTGTCATTAAAAATAATGAACTGCGGGCCTTTTAATGGGTTTCTGGGTATTTAGATGATTAATTGGTTTAACATTATTCCCACCACAAGAATAAGAGAATAAATCTAATTTTTACGATGTGTCCACAAAACGTATAAATTAATAAACGCTGTTCTCACTGCAACAACCCAAAGACGGAATCCGAGTCAGACAGCAGTGAAGTGTGTGTGTGTGTTTTTATAGCAACGCGTGACGCATAGGACTTTATATTACATCCAGTGTTTGACTGTTTGTCTATCTTGATAACGATGTCAAGAGTTTTTCATATGCTAAAAAACAAAATGATACCTTTCTGGAAAGACTATTATGGTTAAATGGCGTATTTTCGTGATCTTGGCGTTAATTGGGGGCATACATTGCCGCGATTTGTATTAATAATAATATTATTAAAATTCAGATATTTTATTACGTAATTTTTAAGCTTTAATATAATTTGTTGCTTATGATCTAATTTCAAACGCGCGAACAAATATGACAATCAAAAGTGTACTAATTCTCATCACTGCTGCCAATTGCAGCATTTTTACTTACCAAGTAATAAAATAAAAATAGTCTAAAATCAATGAAAACATTCTAGCTAATGTGAGAAATCCACGTAAAATTACATTAATTGTGGGTAAAGTATATTTTGCTATCAAAGTCGCGACTTTTGACAATCGGCAAAACCTCCAAAGTCGCCGCGAATATCCTTCCAAACCATATGCCCCAAAAAGAATAAAAAAAAAACATTTTTTATATTATTTAATTTTTTTATAACATTTAGTTACTTTCATTTTTACGCTCCGTCGTTTTGCCAATCTCAGCCTTTCCAGTTCGAAGGAACGCCTACCTGCTTGCACGTCTGCTCACTGCAGCACGTTTCGTTGGCGTTGGAAGCCGGTGAAACAGTAGTGAGTTTTAGTATTGCGTATACGAGCGAACGCAAGCGCTACGTGTTCGCGTCAGCTTTGCTTGTTCCACACTGCGCGTGCGCGGAGCCCAAAATTGCGGTCTTGGATGGCGCATGGCGATGAGGCGCACGCACAACGTGGGGCACGCAACTCTAACGCAAACGCACACCACTTGCGTTGGCTTCTATGCGCATTTTATGCGCAATACTAAAACTCTCCAGTAAGGTACAATCCCACACCGTCAGCAGCACTACGCTGGGACAGTGAAGAGTGTTGTTTGCATTCGGAAATGACATTTCGCGAGCCATGATCGCGAGCAGTTCCGCCGTGCCCGCTGAGCGGGAGAATCGGGGGACCCTCACTAGACCGCTTCCCGTTTCCGCCGCGGGAGGGCGAGCGTCGAGCTGGAGACGCGAATAGTTCCTGTTTGTTCTTGGGCTCTGGAGCTTCATGAATGGCCTTGACCTTGTCTTCAGTTGGTCGCGCCCCCGTCGCCTACTCTAACCCCGAATCCCAAAACACTTCGACCTGCAATGTGTTGAACGTACATTTTGCCTTGTTAAGGCGTAGCCTGTCTTCTGCAGCACAGCTCGCAGGCGTCTATCACGCTGTTCTTTGGATTCTCCACCGAGTAAGGACGTCATCTAAAAAAATTAGTACTCCTTCAATTCCGGCAAATAACTCCTCCATATAACGCTGGAGGATCGCTTTGGATACTCCAAATGGAAAGACGGTTAACCTTAAAAGTCCCTTGTGCGTCGTGATGGTGAAAAGCTTTGCTGACTCATCATCGAC
>JAZHYW010016666.1:0-18430 GCA_037355805.1 Ixodes ricinus
GGTGGTTGTATATTTTCGCCCTGGTTAAAATCGAAACACACCGGTCGAAAAACACCAACTTAGCAAAACCCTTTCCCTGTAGAGGTTCGTAAAATGTGTTATCTCGTGGATCCTGCATTCTTCCAGTGTCTGTACATGGCTTGCACGTGCCATCAGTCCGCCCTCCTTTCTGGGGGTCAAAAACGTCTAGTTAACCCAGGGGAAGCTAAGCTCTCACACCTTTCCCCATTGTGTCTCCCGTGGCCCCTTTTTGTGGAAAAATTAACACACTGGAGGATACGCTCTCACGTGCCCTTTCCCCATTGTGTCTGGCCAAAGTGATGTTGGTGCAAGCCATGTATTCAGAGGTTGCTTTGGTTCCTGGAAGACACTGCCAACATCCGTGTCGTACAGGGCTACTGACCTTTGAGAACTGAGATGCGTTCATTGTTATCTGTTTAGTTTCCATGGGCTTTTGGGGAAACGGAAAAAGGGTTTTGTTGGCGTGGGGGTTTTTCGCTGTATAAAAAAGGACCGTTCTGTAAAAAAATTTGCAGACGTGTTTGAGAAGGTGCGTTCGTCCCGCATCTGATGGTTTTCTCAACGTGAGACGTTAAAGCTTGTTGATTCCTTCTCTGCCTACTATCAGATGATTCAAAGCAAGTGGTTTAGGACTGTTTCCCGAAACATCTCTGATGACTTAGATTTCATGGATGAATCGTCGATCTGGTTTTTGCGTGCAAATTGTTAATCTGTGCATAAAAGTGGAGCTGCCAGAGGGATTTGTGCCTTATGAAAGTATCTATCGGCTGCTCCTCCGAGACGAGCGCAAGCTGAGTGACCTAGAATCAGAGTTTCTTTGTTACCGCCAGTAGGCTGTGACTAGCACTGTTGATCCAGTGTTATTTTGGAAACTTCATTTACCTGACGGGCCACTACTGTCCCAAGCCTCGCTGGACATTTTGGGATTTCCTGTGTCCAGCGCAAATGTGGAGCGTGCGTTTTCGAAATTGCGGGTTGTGAACCGCAAGGAATGTGGTGCCGTGACGGATGCAAGCCTTTCGAAGTATGCTTGCATCTACTATAATAACCAAGCGTGAGAAATAGATGCTTCCTCGAAAATAAGTGTATGAAATATGTGAATAAAATTGGAACTCACTGTCTGTGATGAATCACATTTTTTTTCCACTGATAATCACCAATTTTAGCCTCGTCGTGAGACATTCCACCGAAATACACCGGTATTTCGAAAATAAACAAACACCAAAAAACATCCGCCGATTTTTCCCACAAATAAATACTGGAAAGTACACACCCTATATATAACCAAAATTTTATATACAAAATCGCACCAGAAACGCTGTCAGAGTGCACCGCGATTCAATCACTAAAAAGCTAGCGGCAAAAATGACTACTCACATGATATAAGGTGAACTTTTGAATCTGTAGAAAAACTTTCGGCCTTTCTACTTGGGGAAGAATGAAGTGCAGCGGAGATGTACTATGTGCCACCGTCGCTCATAGATGGCGGTAGCTGTCCAGAAGGTTGTGTCGAGATTTATTTGTCCACGGACACGAAACTGGGAAACTAGCCCTTAACAGAGCCGCTGTAAAAACTGCTGCAGCGTAGACCACTTCTTGGAGTTGACTGCATGCCTTATTACAGCCTGCTCCACGGTCTCCAAGCAGTCCACCAGTGCCAGACCACTACCGTCTATTGTGCTGCAGTAGCGGCATAAAAATGCAAAGCGGCCACAGGTTCTCTTGAAGTCAGGAGCGGAGCGAGGTCCTCGGTGTTTGAAAGGCCAGGTTCGGTAGCCATCTCCTCTAATGCCAGCTCACGAGTGACCTCCGCTGCGATTTCCACATCGGTTCGTTCGGCTGTGGTCTCCGCTTCTTCATTATCATTCACAAAACGTAAAAATTTGCGCCACGTTTTGTTGAGCGCAGGTTCTTCAAAATCAACAGATGCTTCGGCAACGCTGGACTTCTTTTCACCTTTTTCACCGCGGCAGATGATCTCAAGCTTTGTCGCAAAACGTCAGCGACGTGTGTTTCTTTACGTTTGTCGGCATCACTACACCACACACGGTTGACGCAGCGTTGGAGGAACAAAAACGTGAGACTGCGGGAGCTGTGTAACAAGCGCACAAAAAGAGTGGTATGACTGAGCTGACCGAGCCTGTATGCTGCAGAGTGTGGATGGCGCTCCCGGCACCATAGGCATAAAGCTTTACGTAGGCATGCGCCTGTGAAAGTCGCCAATGCCTGCACCGCCACCACTATCCTCCGAAGTGTTGTGGGAAAGCCTGCCGCCTGTCTCCGGAGCGCACGCCCGGCGCTGCGGGGTTGATGTAATAATTTTTAACCGACCAAGTTTGATATAAAAATTTAAAATGCATGTAAATCTTATGACAGTTCAACAACGATTCGATATAAGCAATAATTCTGTGTATCTGTGTTCGATATAATGAGGTTTGACTGTTCAAAAATATGCTCGTAAAAGCTCCAGTTGCAATTTCTGAATGTCTCTGCTAATACCGAAGGTCGTGACAAACGGGAGCTTACCAAGAGCATCCAAGAGCCGCTAAATACACTAGAGCGTAGTTGGTGGAGACTGCAAACACCGCCGCGCTTACGGACATGCCTGGCCATGTCCTCCACATAGCACAAGCGACAAAATACAAAAATAATTTACAAAAAAATGAAAAGAAAATGCAGAAAAAGCGAGACTCATCAAAATAAATCTCTTGATCCATAGAAAAAAGGTAATCAAGCAACAAAAAAGAAAGCTCACTAAAGTCCAGCAGCAAGAAAAAGAGGCAAAGCAATAACGGTGAAAGAAAAATGAAAGCCGTTTACAACTCCCTGTAACGCCGAATTAGAGCGCAGCTCTTGAGAGGAGGAGGGGGGTAGGCGCGGAGGGGGGTTCACGTGACCTCGGGGCGGTCACCTCACCTGGGGGTCATACGACCTCGGAGGGAGTCACGTGGCCGGGGGTCATGTGACCTCGGGGAGGTCACATGACCCCCGGGTCGTGGTTGGGGGGTCACATGACCTTGGAAGGTTTCATGACCTTGGGGTCACGTGGCCTTGGGGGTCACATGACCTTGGGGTGACCTTGCGGTTACGCCGACGTTGCACGCCGCCGAGCTGGAAATGGGCGCCTAAGAGCTGCGCTCTAAAGGGTAAACGAAAATATACAAGGCATTCAAAGTACCACTGCACAAACATTGTTGTCAACAAATAACCTGCGGAAGACTTTTTTAATGCGAATGCATTAACTGTCCCATGGAGCGAGTCGATGTCATCACCTTTGAAACCGCGCCAAACGGCACCTTAAGTCCTTTCTCCAAGTGAAGCCAGCTCCCAGCTATGCAACCACGCCAAAAGCCTAGCCAGACAGCACCTAGTTTCTCCAATCCCAAAGGAGCGGAGTAAAGCTGATGGATTTCGGCTTCGGTCCCATTGGCTGGCGCGCGTCGATGAGGCTGCAATTGGCCGCTACGCGTCAGCTTCAACGACTGCTACCGCATGGTGCTGCGTGTCCGCGAAGCAGCGGCTCCACCGCTCCACGCGCCGAGGAGAGCTGTGAAAAAGAGAAAAGTTGTTGTGGAAAGGAGGTCACTCCTGTCCACTTCAGCATTCCTACGTGCGCTCCCTTTTCCCCCCTCACCCTGTCGTTCTTATGTTGTATCTGACTATAGTGCGTGCGCTTGATTGTCGACACAAGTACGCTGCAGACGAAATAATAAAGCGGAAGAATGACGTGCATGCTTTTGCATTCTCAACTCGTAAGAAATGCTTAGGTGTACCTCGAGCCTTTTAATGCGAATAGCATTCTTTGGATACTTCACACACTTTTCGTTTATGTATCTATCTATCTATCTATCTATCTGGCTATCTAACCTCTTACGCCGCGGGTCGATAAATAAATAAAAAAGACCGGCGCCGGCTGGGATTCGAACCGTTGACCCTTTGATCAGCAGGCAGACGCGCTAACCACAGAGCTATGAAGGCAGTCATTCAACGCATTTAAACGGTTGTTTATATCTTACCATAGGACGCGCTAACAGCGCTGTCACAGCTACCGGTGCGCGCGCGTTCCATGCACGAGGGCTCATTCCGCTCTCGTGAGGCTGAGCACGGCCGCTAGCATCACCCTCTCCCGCGCTCGGGAGAGGGTGATGTAGCGGCCGTGCTCAGCCTCACGAGAGCGGAATGAGCCCTCGTGCATGGAACGCGCGCGCACCGGTAGCTGTGACAGCGCTGTAAAGCGCGTCCTATGGTAAAGATATAAACAACCGTTTAGAGTACCGTTGGTTGAGACTAGCTGAGACGCCAGAAAGTCTGGTCGGTACCATTTTGAGTGTTTGTGTGTATGGCGCGTGCTTTGCTCTCCTTCCTAAGTGACACAAACGCACGTGCTGCGCTGCGGAGATCGTGCGCACGGCTGTGAAAGTGTCAACAAATTTAGAATCGCCTCAAGAGTGGGCTGGCGTATCTAGAGTGTGCCGGCCACCTGACGAACGCGCATAACTCCGCACCGTTTGATGCTATTCGCATTAACGTAGATAATCATTCCCAAAGGATGGGTTCTGCTGATTTTTTTTTCTTTTTGCTTATATTTTTTGGGGTTAAGGGTTGCGCAGCGACAGCAGTGTTTAGGGAAAGAGCACGCACTACCCTTCCAACAGCGGGCGCTCCCTGCCCTCCCTACATGCACGCATGTGCATTTTAGTACGGTTGTCGTTGTCTCTCCTCTTTTCCACAATTGCTTTTCGCTGCGTGTCCTCATGCGTGTATGCTGGCTTGGCGGTCTACCAGTCAGGCAACGCAAGCTATGTGCTATGTGCTCGCCACTGTTTCATTCGGGGTGCAATCAGATCGCGGGAAAAGTGCCGGGCGGCCGGGCTTGGTTCGCTATATTAAATGTCCCCCTCAATGGATAAAAAGAAAGACGTTTACAATTTTTTGTAATGTCGAATTAGAGTGCAGCTCTTGAGGAGGAGGAGGAGGGAGGGGAGGGTATGCCTCTCCTCCTCTCCTACTCCCCTCCAAATAAGCGGACAATTTGCGCTAAATTTTTTGCTAAATTTAGTGGGGAAATATTTTGGCTAAATTTAGCGGGACATTAACCAACATATTTCTGCTAAGTATAACGGAAAATTTAGTGAACATTTCACCTGCTAAATTTAGCGGGGAAACTGAATTGGTGTTGAGGTCACGTGACATCAATTTCCCCGCTAAATTTAGCGGGTAACTTTTCTGCCAAGTTTCACTTGATGTCACATTCACTAACGTGACTTCACATGTGAAGTCACGTGTGACGTTACGAGGGTAAATTTTTCCGCTAAATATAGCAGAAAAATTTTCCCACTTCATTTATTGCGTCACAAACCCCCAAAATCTCTCTCTCTCCCGCTTAATTTAGCGGAATAATTTTCTTGGGTTTAGTCGCGTCACGTGCGGCGTCACGAGGGTAAAATTTTCCTGCTAAATTTTGCGGCAAATGTTCTCGCTAAACTTAGCGGGCAAAGTATCCCACTAAATCTAGCAGAAACATTTTCCCGCTAAATTTAGCAGGAATATTTCCCTGCTGAATTTAGTGGAAAAATTTTCCCGCCAAATTTAGTGGGAAAATTTTACCCTCGTGATATCACGTGTGATGTCATTATGGGAAACGTGCCATAATGCAACATGCGGTTACGCCGACCTCAACGGTGACGGCAACGCTGCTTAACCCGGAAAACGGCGCTTAAGAGCTGCGCTCTAAAACATGCTCCTACACTATTACATATGATTTTCAAGGGGATGTATAGACTGTTCATTATAGACGATAATTCAGAAATACCCGAGTGTGACATAACCGGGCTCTACTGTATGAACTAAGCACTCCTTAATGTGCTCGCATTAACTTACTCTGTAGGCTTCCGCGCAGCACAATCGTAATAACTCCCAGGGGGAGAGTTTTCTCGGCAGTCAGTTGTTCCAAAGAGATGAATGCTTCTCGAGGATCAATATGATTTGGAGAACCCGTGCCGTGCAGTGAGCGTTTGATCCACGGTGCTCATGAAGAAAAAGAAAACAAAAACAAAGGGCCAGAAAAAAACGTCGGCTTATTGGTAGGCTTGTGGATGGCAGGCTATAACGAGACACGCAAGGTTGGTTCGATGGCAAATTCCTCACTATTTTAAGATGAGCAAAGGCTCATGTGTGGGATGTTGGGGCTGTGCGAGGCGTCGCGACCTTGGAGTCTCGCAGCTTATGCGCGCGCATTTTCCGTGCAGCCCCCTTCGGCGAGCTGATCCAACACATCCTGTCTGAGAGCCTGCAGCTGATCCGGCTGTGCGAGCACAACCCGTTCCAGAAGGCAGGCCCTACCGAGGACGACTCTCCGGTACCTTCTGTTTGGTGAGCACATTGAATTTATACGACTAGTCGGGTGGAGAAGGTTCGCCATCTCGGAACGGCAAAGCGTGGGAGCCGAGCGTCGGTGGTCATGGTGGGCTCAGGTTGCTGGCCAGGTAGAAAGAAGCACTAAGGTATCGCTCGAAAGGTTGGCACCTCGCCTTTTCAAGCTTCATTTTGCAAGCAAGTGCCCACATTTTTTTCTTAGAAAGGAAAACGAAACCTGAGAAGAAAGTGGACAGCTCGAATGCATTGTGGTAAAACAAGCACACCTAACATTTCGCACACTTTTCTTTTTTTCTGGTCTTCTGTCATTCTCTTTCTTATTTCTCCTCTTGGGACCATCGATGTTGGTGCCTACGATCTGACACATTCCACTCACGCTTTCACGCGTCCTCACTCGTCCGGGTGAGCTCCAGTCCTCGTTGGACTGGGGCACTGCCGTGGAGGGCGACGCAGAGGCTTTGGGGACGTGCCGATGTTCGTGTGGGAAGAGCTAGCCGCCCCTTCCCAAATATCTGGTGCTGCTGGCAGCCTAACTTGAGAAGCATTTTGCGATAACGCGAACACTTCCAATGAGCTATTTTTTTCAGCTCTGACTCAGTGTCACCGCCTGCTCGGGCTCAAGGGACGTTCTTCTCTGACTCAGTCCGAGATGCTCACTCTCGCAGTGTGAGCCCGGAGAGGTTGGTGGCGGATTCGGCGGCCGACAGAGGAGCGGAGACTTCGAGGGAGCAGTCCGAGTGTCCGGCCCTGGAACACCTCTTTGCCTGCTATGCTCGGGTGGCCTTGGAAGAGCGGAACGCTCCCAAGGTACGCCCACCGGATGCTTTGCCGTGCAGCTCGCTCGGCCCCGAATCCTGCTTTGTGGGTTTTCACGCCTGTCTGTACGGGTGGGACGTGTCTGAGGAGCATTCTGCGTACCCTCGTGTGTTCCAGCGCTGCAGCGAGCACCCGCTGAGGGAGCTGCTCTCGGAGGTGAGGGCCCAGTGCGTCCACTTTGCCCTGCTGCTGCTCAAGGGCACCCTCTTCGGCCCCTGGTGAGGAACGCCAGCACGCTCGTACCTCGGATGTCTGCTGGAACTGGTTTAAGCTGCCTTCTTGAATGGCTGGTGTCTTTCTTTATCGTCTGTGAACACTGGATTTTTATGGCATCTGTTTGTGGAACTACGTTAGAATCTCTATAATAAAGATGTAGATATAGTGAAGAGAGGTTGGTGTATGCTTAGAATACTGGTACAGGTGTTTGAGGATACAGTTGAACCTCAATTTAACGAAGTCAGCTAGGATCCGCGAATTATTTCGTTTAAATCGGGAACTTGGTAAAATCGAGAAAGACATTTTTCGGGCATAGGTTGTGCGGGGAGTCTGAATTTGTTAGTTAAATCTGGAAATTCGTAAAACCGGGTTTTGTTAAATCGAGGTTCAACTGTATTGACGTAGAGGAAAAGTAGTGGCACAATAAAGAGCTCCTGAAAAAAGCATTCTTTCTTACCAGACATTTGTCGACTTACAGAGATTTACCTTCTAAGCATGTGCAACAATGTGTCGAGAGAAAATTGTGCATCTTTACAGTAGCAAATTTTCCTCAAATCAAATATGAACTTCTTCACCATTTTTATATTTTTCTGCACAGCTTTTTATGTACAAGGGCGTGTCTTATGTATAGACAAATATTAATGTATGTACAAACTAAAGTAAAACTTGCAGTTTTCTCAGAAATGCGGCTTGCAATTTCGCTTCTTTTTCTGGAACAGGGTGTTGAAGTGGTCCACAAAGTTGTGTGCAGTAAGAGAACGTGCTACTTGAAACTGCACATCTCGTGCATCTCCTTGCAGTTGGACGGGTGATTCGCGATATTGTGGGCTCCTTCAGCCTACAGCAGTGCCGTGTGCCCCCATGTTCGATGCAGGTCTCCCTGCAAGCGTTCTTTGCTGCTGAGTCCCTTGCTGAAACAGTCCCTTCCTAGGGGCTTCCTGCAGGAGATGATGTGCGTGGCACACCAGGACCAGACATGCTTTGCACAGGTCAGCGGAGGGCTTGCCTGCCTCTTCAGTCTGTCTTCAGGTCATACAAAAGTCGGAGATCATGCACGAATAATTTTTTTAAACTTTGGCTAACTACAATAAAGCCTTAGTATTGGTACATTTCTTAGGGAACTATGGTAAAAGAGACTTTCAGCCTTTCCACTCTGGTGAAGAAGGAAGACCAGCGAAGCTGTACTATGGTGGGAATGAAGTAATGGCCGGCCGCAAGCCTGCAAGCTTGAGCGGAGAAGGCTGGACAACTACCGCCGTCTATGAACGATAGCGGAAACCAGACTATCGGCAAAGCCAGTCTTTTGGTTGCTGCCGTCGCTCATAGATGGCTGTAGCTGTCCCGAGTTTAGTGTCATCATTTGTTTGCTGACGGAAACGATACTGGGCAAACTAGCCCTTAACAGCCCCGCTGTAAAAATGCGAGGACACAAGTTCCAGCCAAATGTTTGTGCTCCACTTGCATTCAACCTGCCCCATGTGCCCAGGGGCAGATGCAGGAATTTCCTGAGGGGGGGGGGGGTCAGGTGTTGGACAGCGTACTACATGTTTAGGAACGCCCTCCCCATCTCCCTTGTTTCACGCCCTAAATTTTACACATGCAGAAATCAAGATGGGGGTCAGGACATCCGGACGCCCCCTCTAAATCCGCCCCTGCATGTGCCACTCTTCTGTTACAGGAGTATGTTACAACTGGTTACAACTGTGCATTACAGGAAGCTGCTAGGATCCAACCATATGACAGATTCTGTATTCAAAAGCTCATATTCTCCACCTGGCACTTTATGTGAACATTAAGGGGGACACTGGCTAGAGATTAAACTTTGAACTACTCAAGGGATCGGAATGAAATTTGCAACAGAGATTTAACGTCAGATGTAGGTGTACTGTGCAAACTTTCAGCTCTCTAGGACAACTTCACATACCTGCATAAGAAGATATGTCACTCTTCGTTAAGAAATCTATGATATGCAAATGAAGCTATTAAGCATCATTTTGGCTGCTTGAATGTAAAGTGGGGGATGTGGGACTTCGGGCTATCTAGTTTTTATAACTCAAATGTAAATATTTCAGGAAGAGTGATTGGCTCAAAATATGAGATGCATATCTGTCCTATGTCAATTTTTGAAAACATAGCTTTTTCTCTATGAGGACTTCAACTTAAAACAAAACAAAGTAGATAGCCCGATTCCCCCAGTTAATTTCAGTTCAGCAACATCTTGATTGTGGTATCAGAATGCTTTTACCTTCGAACAAGATTCCTTCGTATGAAATTCGCAGCAAAAGTGGAACTGAGAAAAATGCATTCAAACATTGAACTTCTTTACTTTGTTACTGCCTCACAATGTGTTGAAAATATTTTATATCAACATAACTATCTGGCACATGGTTATCAAATTTAGTGTAAGGGTGTTACACGTATCATTGGCTTCTGCCTCAATGTCCTCGTCACTTTCAGCGTCTTTAGGTGCGGTGAATTTGAGGACAATGTTTGATTTGCAACTTCCTGAACTGTACTTACAGCTCAGAAGTGGGGACAAAAGTCCCCGTCGCCTCCTGTGTGTGTATACTATAAGTGAAGGGAGCTCCAATTTTCACCATAGAATATCTTTATCTCTTGCACATTTTCAGCGTCTTCGCCGACATTGCCCTCTGTTACCGCTTGGCTAAGCCCTGCACATTTATACCCACACTTGTGGAGAAAGTTCTGTACAGTGGCAGTAAAAGTGCCGCCCTCGCTAGTGTGAGAAAGTGTGTCGCGTCTAGGATGGTGAGCTTGGTCAGAGTATCTCCTCATTCCATCGTGGCGAGCGATTGCCGGACAATACTCTGCCGGTAGAAGTGCTTAACATTTGTTCGGAGTTGGCATACTTTGTCCCCTAACCCTGTCTGTAGCCCAGTTGAGACTGAGAACCTTTTGTTTCAATCTCCTTTCGGTTGGCAAGGATGCTGTTTAGAATTGACGGCGCCAGCCTGTGATATCCGTCTTCTTTCGATTGGGGCTGCGATTCACCGCCTGGTGTGTTTCAAAGCTTCTCTTTAGAAGAGAGTGGATTTTTTTGTATGCAACACCAAACTGCCATTCAACAAACATGAACGGTACAGACTCGGAACTTTATGCAAAGCAAAACCAGTAGAACTGAGCAGCGAGCCACCAGGCGCAACTGAAACGACTACAGCACCAAATTGCGCTTGCATACATTTTGTTTTGGTGGAAGAGGGTGAGATGAATGAGAGTTCAGGTTGCTGTTGTTGCAAAAGCGAGCGTCCAGAACTTCCGGGTCATGCAGACGTGCTGAGCCACAGAGGGATCGTGCCCAGACAAAAAGAGAGGTAGCAAAGAGAAAAAGTAGTAGGGTGGGAATGCTGGCATGAGCTCACAGTCATTTTGCTGTTCTAATCAGTTCAGGGGAGAGAGGCACTGTTTACCACATGCTGAGGCTTTGTTTCCTGCACAAACAGGTATGCGAGGGTACTTTGCTCCACATTTCTAACTTTCTGTGACACCACATAGCAACAACGGTGACACGCGTTGGCATTGTCGGCAAAGTTTTTGAACATAAGAAAGGGGAATGCAAATTCAAGAAATGTGAGATTAAGGCACATACAGTGCAATCCACTTATAACGATGAGAAAACGCTAGAATTCAATCTTTATAACCGATTATTGTTTTATCTGGACTAGGAACTGATTGTTTCTAGTCTAGAAACTAGAAATTGATCATAAGCGGTACATCGCTATATGGGATATGGTTGAATGTGGATTACACCATATCTTCCTTTGGAAGCCTAACTGGACCGGCAGCGTAAAGGCAGAAAACTGTTCTATTGTAGTGCTCTGAACAAGCACTTCATACTTGTTAAAGGGACATTTCCCTGTTCCTCTAAAACAAGACAATTCATAGTTGCTTGTGCTTATACCCGTTGCAGGTGTTTGGGCCATTACTGCAGGGCCTGGTGCAACGCATGCGTCAGTGCTCGCTGCTGACAGACTCCTTCAAGGCCCCGCTTCAGGCGCCGTGGAGTTGGGCGCGACCTTCGTTGCCCCCCGAGCTCAGCGAGACCCTTCTGTGACCTGGTAACGGGACACTCACTGGCTATTCCACCGTGTCTGGACGGGAGTCGTCACATGTTTGGACCGGTGTTTGAGGGTTTACGGGGCAACTTTTGTATGTTTGGTGCGAGTTATTCGTTGGTTTTGAAAGTTCTCTAGTATGTGTCTGTACAGTTCTTTTATTTCCTGTTGTCGGGTTTCCTTGTGCTTTCTCCCCTGCTTACAGCGGAGCTGTTAAGGGCTAGTTTCCCGAGGATGGTGTCCTCTGCAAGGAAATGTCGACACAAAATCCTTGGACAGCTACCGCCATCTATTAGCGATGGCGGCAACCAGACAACCGGCTTTACCAACCTCGTCTTCATGGGTTGTGGCAACCTTTCCAGCCTTTCCACTCAGGTTTTCACCTAGAGTGGAAAGGCTGAATTTCTTCAGCGTGCGTCTAAATATGCCGTCTGTGAGGTTGTCCTAGAAGTCGTCCTTGAGTTGTTTGAGAGGTTGTCCTTGAGGTCGTCCTAGAAGTCATCCTTGAGGTTGTCCTAGAGGTCGTCGTAGATGTCCTAGAGGTCTGCCCTAGAAGTCATCTTAGACTTCGTCCCTGAGGTCGTCCTAGGCGTCGTCCTTGAGGTTGTCCCAGATGTCGTCCTCGAGGTCGTCCTCAGAAGTCCTTGAGGTAGTCCTAGATGTCGTCCTCTAGCGTCGTCCCTGAGGTCGTCCAAGAAGTCGTGCTTGAGGTCGTCCCATCATAGTACAGCTTTGCTGGTCTTCCTTCTTCTCCAAAGTGGAAAGGCCAGTGGCGCCGCAAGGGGGGCGGGGGGCGGACCGCCCCGGGTGCAGCGCTCGGGGGGGTGTCACGGCGGTCCACGAGAGCGGGGGGGGGGGGAATCCGCGGCGGGCCACGCGAGAGGCGCGGGGGGGGAGTCGCGGCGGGCCACGCGAGGGGCGGGGGGGGGGGGGGGGGGTCGCGGCGTGGCTACCGCCCCCGGGTGCCGCTGACCGCCGGTGACGCCAGCTGGCGAAAGGCTGAAAGTTTTTTTCTTTACTTGAAGCTATCGTACTTTTTCCGGTTTGGAGAATAGGCCCCGTTTCAAGCTGTCTCATTTGAATTCCGCTCTTCAAATCTGAGAACCAGTCCTCAGGTGTGTTTTTTTGTTTGTGTTTGGTGTATTGCAAAATCTCCTTTTTGTTCCATCTTTGCTTTGCTGGGCAGCTTTTAGTTCTAAAGTCACAAGAAACTCCATGTTGCCAATTGCCTTCATAACAAACTCTACAGGGCTTACAAAAATGTTAGCTCGCAGGTCCAATTGTTTCTACGGGTTCATTGGGGAAAATGAGATGTGCAAAGCAAGTTTGCAGCTCCCCGTTGTGCTGGCATACGGGAGCTGTTCCAAACCGGGTAATAAATTCCTAGGCGCCTGCGTCCAGGTCCCCCTATGCCTCCCCAGTTTAAAGGGCCCTGAAAAGAAAAAAGTGTTTTCTAACAGTCTGGTTGGGACACGCGTGGTAAAAACTAAATTTTATACGGAAATTTTTTTTTAGAGCAATATTTGTTGTGCGAGACGCGATTTAGTCGGGCAGTCACCTCCTTTCCACTTGTTTTCTCTCTCGGCATTTCGGGCGCGTAGAGGAGAGGTGGATCGGCTTCGCCTTCGCCGACCGAGATGGTCATTCCGGAATGACCCATGACGTCATGGGCTTTGCGTGCAGAATTTCATATAAATTTCTCGCCGTCAAAATTGCTCCAAAATTTTTTATAAATTTTTTTTTCGCGTTAAATTTATTTTCTGACACGTATCCCAATTAAACTGTTTAAAAAAACTTTTTTTTTTCTTTTCAGGGTTTTTTAAGCAGTTGTTTAAATATCTGAGCCATGCATTGATGTGCATCTATTAGCCATTTGGTCCCCCGGCGTGGACATTGTTGTTTTAACGGGGGGCTCGAGGCATCTGAACTGCCTAGCTTTCACAATGTAGACGGGAAGGGAGGTGCTTGTCAGCTCTAGTCTGAGGCAGACTGTCGTTTCTCAAGATCAGGAGTATGGTAACATTAGTGGCAGCATCTCTCTGTTTTCCTTCATGAATTGCCTCTTCTGCGGAGGTGGAGCGTGTTGGGGAGAGCCCAGTTTGGGTGGCATAAAGGTGGCCCCTCCTGCCTCGCAGATGGTCCAGACCCCCATGGCTGCCCCAGCCCGTGTCGGCGTGCTACGGGCAAAGAGGTGGGCACGTCTCTCCCTCCTGGACCCTTCTTGGGGCTCTCCGTCTTCGCCGAGACGACGTGAGCTCCCCTTTTTCACCACCCTTTCTCTCCTTTATTTTAATAATGCTTTATGAGTATTGCTCTGGCCTGGTGCCGGTGAAAGGTGTTCTTTGAGCCATATCTTCTGTCGTTTGCGCAGTTCAGTGTGCTGGATGTTTTGGTGAAAGGTTTTTTACCAATGAAAAATGTATGAAAAATTTCTGGGCAATTGTGTTGCATACTTGAAACATTCTAGCAAATGCATATGTCATCGTTCAGTAGCACATCTAGTCTGTTCAGCCAGCCGCCTACGTTCACGGTGCTCTTCATCGGATCGTTTTAGGGAGACATAAACCCAAATTTCAAACTTGTTTGAAAAAATTTGTTTTTTAAATTGAGGTTTTTCGGTTTTAGAAATTAATTATATAGTACCTTTACACTAAATTTGATAACCATATGCCAAATATATTTTCAACACATTGTGAGTCTGTAACAAAGTGAGGAAGTTCAATGTCTGAATGCATTTTTCTCAGTTCCACTTTTTGGTGCAAATTTTTAAATGAAGGAATCTTTTGTTTGAAGGTAAAAGTATTTCGATACCACAATCAAGATGTTTGAAAACCTAAATTTACTGGGGAATTGGGCTATCTACTTCATTTTGTTTTAAGTCAAAGTCCTCATTGAAAAAAAACAACTATGTTTTTAAAAATTGACATAGCACAGATGTTCATCTCATATTTTGAGGTAATAACTATTGCTAAAATATTTACATTTGAGTTACAAAACTAGATAGCCCATAGTCCCACATCCCCCCTTTATACTCAATCGGTCAAAATGGTGCTTAATAGCTTCAGTTGCATATCATAGATTCCTTAACGAAGAGTGACACATTTTATGCAGGTATGTAAAATTGTCTTAGAGAGCTGAAAGCTTGCACAGTTCACATACATCTGATGGTTAAATATCTCCTGCAAATTTTATTCAAATCACTTGAATAGTTCAGAAATTAAATCTCTAGCCAGTGTCCCCCCCATGCGTGGCATGTGTAAACTTGAAATGGTAAACCTGGTGATCTTCCAGAACCTTCTAACCCACTCTCCCTGCTCGCCTCCCTACGCCTACCTCCCTCACTCCACCCCTGGTCACATGACCTCCCTGTTAACCTATCAGCATCGCGCACCTCACTCCTCGCTTCCCACCCGTCAAAGAAATCGGTGTTGAGCCTCGTAGCCACGTTTTTATCCAGGCTCCGCTTGGGCGTTGCGAAATGCCAAACACCTAGCCGAAGAATGCTCCAAGTTAAAAATAAACTATGCATCGCCAAACGATCCGTCTCCACTCAAATAAAGCCCTCGCATTTGAGACCAGGTGCCAAAGTTCGGAGCTTACCCTTATCTGATCCAAATATTACCTATAAGCAATTTTCCCGAAATATGTAACAGAAAAATGGCTGCACCAATGACGTCTGAAAGTTTTGTATTGGATGGCTGCTTCTACCTGAAGCCGCCATCCATAGCCATGTATTTGCATTTGTTTAATCGTGTGTAACACTAGTGAAGGGTTTAGGAGAAACTATCCAGTATTCAATTCAAATATTTTGGCCAAAATCACGATTCACTTCAAGCTCAAAATCCACGACAGTTGAATCTCGTCTCATTCAGACCACGGATAATTCAAACTAACATGGAGGTCCCATCCAATCTGTTTCTATGGGAGAAAACTCCAATAATTTAAACTTTGCTTTATTCAAACAAATTTTCGGTCCCCCCCCCGAGTACAAATTAACGAGATTCTTAATTGTATTTGCACATGCCTAGATGCAATAGAGATTTAGCTATTCATAAAAGTGTTAGATATATTTAATACAAATTTAGCAACCTTTTCTGTAGCTTGACTGTAACTTTGTAAATGACCTGGTATCTCATTGTGCATGCTACATAATTTTATCGGAATGGAAAATGTAACCACTTTTGACATTTGTGATTGATACTAGTGATTATTTGTTTCTGTGGAATTGAGAAATTGAGAAGGAGCTCTATGTGCTTTGTATATTGTCATTTAATGTTGGTTTTGTCTCAATGAAGCATTAAAGAAGCGGTCTTTCTGGTGTTTCAGGCACGCATTGTGAATGCCTACTCGTATTTACTCGCACAATGAACGCACTCGCGTAATGAACGCACCCCCCAAGTCGGCTCTCAAAATTTCGACTTTTTTTTCCCTCGCGTAATAAACGCACCCCCAACTCGGACGTCAAAATTTTGACCCCCTCCCTCCACGCGCGCGAAATGAACGCACTTTTCTATCCTGGTGCAGCGAAGTCACGAATGCATGTGCAGCGTGAGCGAACAAAACGCCTTGTGAAAGGCGTTAAAAAAATAAAAAAAGATCCAACGGAAGCAAAAAAAAGCATAAGAGATTTTTTTTTTTTTTTGCACAGCGCAGTTTGGATATTAGGTTGCGCGCCGCGCGCAAGGAGTTAAGAAAGAGAAGCGGAGAAGACCTCGCCTAAGCAAAGCGAAACAAAACAGCTTGCGAAAGGCGGCAAAAAAAAAAAATCCACGGAACCAAGAGAAAGAAAAAAACAAAACAAAGGAGCTTTTTTTTTTTTTTTTTGCACAGCGCAGGTTGGTTGCGAGTTGCGCAAGAAGATAGGAAAGAGAAGCGGTGAAGCCCTCGCCTAAGCAAAGCGAAACAGCTTGCGAAAGACGGCAAAAAAAGAAAAAAAAATCCACGGAGTTAAGAGAAAAGAAAAAAGCATAAAGAGGAGCTCTTTCTTTTTTCGCACGACGCAGTTTGGTTCCAGGGTCGCGCGCCGCGCGCAAGGAGATAAGAAAGAAAAGCAGAGGAGCCCTCGCCCAAGCAAAGCGCACATAATGAAGGCATCCTGCCCTCGCCTCCTCCTCGCACTTTGGAAAGAGAAGCGACAAGCCCTCGAAATGAACGCACTTTTCTACCCTGGTGCAGCGAGGTCGCGAAAGCATGGGCAGCGTGGGCAAACAAAACAACTTGCGAAAGGCGGGGGGGGGGGAGGGGGGGGGACAAACAAACACAGAAGCAAAAGAAAAAAAAATAGAGAGGAGCATTTTTTTTGTTTTTGCGCATCGCAGTTTGGCTTTGGAGTCTCCGCGTCGCGCGCAAAGAGATAAGAAGTTACGTCGATTTTTGCGGGATAAAAGGTCCGTTCATTATGCAAGTAAATACGGACGCAAAAATTTTACCTCGCGTAATGAACGCACCCCCAACTTTGCCTCGATTTTTCGGAAAAAAAGTGCGTTCATTATGCGAGTAAATACGGCAACATGGAGGTCCCATCCTATCTGTTTCCATGGGAGAAACCCCGAATAGTTTAAACTTTGCTTTATTCAAACAAATTTTCAGTCCCCCCCGAGTACAAATTAACGAGATTGACTGTATTTGCACATGCCTAGATGCAATAGAGATTTGGGCCATTCATAAAAGTGTTACGATATATTTAATACAAATTCCAGCAACCTTTTTCTGTAGCTTGACTGTAACTTTGTAAATGACCTGGTATCTCATTGCATGCTACATAAATTTTACTGAATGGAAAATGTAACCACTTTTGACATTTGTGATTGATACTGAGTGATTATTTGTTTCTGTGGAATTGAGAAATTGAGAAGGACTCTGTGTGTTTGTATATTGTCATTTAATTTTGGTTTTGTCTCAAATGAAGCATTAAAAGAAGCGTCTTTCTGGGTGTTTCAGGCACATTGTGAATGCCTACTACCTGCAAGCGCTTATGAGCTCCGAGAACATGCATTTCGTCAACAAATCCCTTCAGAGCTGCTCGAGTTGCTTGGGGCTACGACCATTTTTTTCTTTCTCACTGCCGGTACGAAAGCTTCGGCTCAGTCTCGATATCCTACACTCTAGCGTCTTGATTAGGCCAAGAGAGTGACTTGAAGTCCATGCTGAGGCTAGAACCTTTAGCATTCCTATGCTGTTTTCAGACTCCTGTTTCAGGGTCAGGATGCAAAATTTAACAACCACCATGAGGATTTTTCTGACGCAAGCACCGTAGAACCTCTTGGATATATAGTCGTCGACCGATTATTCGGACTTCGCAGGGACCGAAAAAACGTCCGAATAATAGAGCAGTCCGAAAAATCAGCAGATTGAAAAACTTGCCTTTATTACTTCCAAGTGGGCTTAAAAAGCCGTAAATAGTGCCTTGTTTCAGGTTATGCCTCCGTTTGCGTTCGGCAACTTTCTGTTAGCTTGAGAATCGCTGCCTTCTTTTCTAGCGTTATGGTCGAGTACTTTCTGCGCTTCTTAACGACACATCGCGGCGGCAGAACAACAGATGGGGCCATGACGTCCAAGCCAGCGCTGTCCGAACGAGATAAGAAGCGCAAATCCACGAGCGCAAAATGGCGACTGGCGACGCGAAGGAACGGAAAAACAAAGCAAAATGATAATAATGATGATGATGATGACGTGCAGCTAAATGGAAAAAAAGGGCTAGCATAGCGTCACCTAGCGGTAGGACTCAGGAGTACTCAAGTAGCGCTGCCAAACCAAGCCAATCCATTTGCAGCCAACATAGAATTCAAAATGGCCGCTTCTCGATGGTGTTTTCCGCTGATCGCTCGCGACGATTTTGTCCGAATAATCGAACTTTCGGACTTCAAGCTGTCCGAAACATTGGTCGTGAATATGCACTATTTCTATGGGGTAAGTCACGGTTCCGCCTT
>JAZHYW010016668.1:0-10557 GCA_037355805.1 Ixodes ricinus
TGTTGCTTACACTGCGGGCTGAGAGACAATCCTCTTTAGAGCCTACCTCAATGGCACCGTGTGCCGCAGAAAGCAATAGAGTAAACATGCCAATATATTTAAAGAAAACAATTGAGCTTCAGCTTTCGGTTAAGGTTGAATATTTCAATTGCATATAAAGATTCTTTTTTGCCAATTTTTTACATTCCTTTTCAGGACTCTCACATGTTTGTTTCGTTGTATTATTTTAAAGTTTATTTCCTGTATAATATTTGCATAAGCGTTCTTGAGACTTACCTCGCACCTGTGAATATTGTCACCATTGATTCAGGAGCCCCGATTCGGTTCTTATATATTTCTGAGCCATTATGATTTCAACTCAATGTAAATAATTTATAAGATGAAATGTTTGTATGTGAATGCGCTCGTATTAGCGTGAGTGGACTGTAGTTTTATATTAACTCTATTAAAATATTTAGATATCACTAATTGTCACATTTTTATTTGCCTGGCTAACAATAGCGTGTCAACCCAATTTTACTTTAGCGATCTGGCATCTGTGAGTATATGAACTGATTTATATTATTTAAAATATAAGAACGTAGGACTTCATTGCCCAAACTGTCAGGTTCTATCATTACTTTAACAAAATTTATAAAAGGAAAGTACAATACATGACATTAATACAGCAATGGTTAAGCCTCCTCAAACATTGGGGCAAGGAATGAACAAATGCATTGCATTCTAAACAACTGGTTTAAAGTTATGTGGCCCAAGTAGTGTCACTTTCAGAAATAAGTAATTGTAAAGTAATTGCATTAGTTCTTAGAAGTAATTTGTATTGCAATGAATTATTTTTCAGGTAGTAGTAATTGTAGTTAACTACTTTAGGAGTAAAGTAATTGTAATTGAATTACATTTTGGAAGTAATTTACCCATGCATGATTAAAATCAAAATCTAAATAATTTCGATTGCAATTCAAATCAACTTGATTTTTATTCTCCATCCTGCCGATTTATGTATCAGTGCATGGCCACTGCCAATTGTTTCATTTGCCGCTTGCGACATTGAGCCCCCAATTCTATATACGAGGGCAATGGGGGATGGCCAAGGGATGAAAATGGACTGATTAATTTTTTTTCCAACATTTCGTTGATATGCTATTAGATGACTTTGCACTCTGCAGGTGAAATTTGGTATGGTCTGGTTTTCTGGAATTGATCCGATGGATACCAAATCTACAAGTCGAATAAACTCAGACTATGTCCCATGCAGATTTACCAAACTGCGTTTAATTTTTGATAGCTAATTTCCTAATATTGTAATATTGCTGCTTTTATGCTTGCAGAAGTGTGTAGATAAGTGGGTAGCACAAATGCTCAGAAAGAGTGGCAATGTTAAGTTCTTTATATATTTGATTATACTGGAGAAAAGAGTTTTCTAAGGAAGTATTTGCGACTCTGTACCACGTTGATCAGGCGACAAACGCTGCCTTGTACCGCAGAAACACGAGGAAATATGTAACACCACTCTTCTTTA
Source organism: Ixodes ricinus (assembly GCA_037355805.1). Taxonomy (NCBI): domain Eukaryota; kingdom Metazoa; phylum Arthropoda; class Arachnida; order Ixodida; family Ixodidae; genus Ixodes; species Ixodes ricinus. The sequence continues at coordinate 1,520 of JAZHYW010016668.1, forward strand.
CAAATAACGATTCGACAGGCTTGACTAGTCCAGAGATGTCTGCAAACGAATTGCCAGCACTACGGTGACAATAGATAGTGCAGGCAAAAAAGGCTGTCATTTGTGGCCGTCAAATTAGGAGGGTCAGCAACAGGGTTATAATAATCATCTTTATTTTGGCCGCCCAAAACAACCACATCGGTCTTCCTCGTGGTGCACCAACACAAACATGACAACCAGCAAACAAGAAAAATCCTAAACACACATTCAGTCAACAGACTAATGCTAAGATTATCAAATGGCAGAACGATACATTAGTAACACATGCAGATGAATAGGTGAGATATTTTCTGAAAACTATCACACTATTCAACGGGTTTGTAAGTTTCGGTTTGCAATCGGAGCGCATCTCGGCCTCGACAGCACTGCGACGCCATGGAGAAATAGTGCAACCAGCCTCTGCTGCGTTGCACGAGGACAGCGCAGCAGAGGTTGGTTGCACTATTTCTCCACGGGGAGCGGTGCCGTCGGGGCCGAGATGCAGCTCCGATAGCAAATCGAAACTTACAAACCCGTCGAATATGTGCGATTTTTCAGAATGCCGTATAATGCTGCGTGTGCCTTCTTGCAATTTGATGATTCAGTGTTTTTCGATGATGCTGAGCAATTTTCTAATTGCAACCATGCCCTTAAACACAATATTAAAAAAGTTAATTATACAAAATAATTAACAATCTAATTATCCCAGACTTCAATAACTTTCCTAAATAGGCCCCTGACCCAGGACCAAAACGACACAAGCCTTTTTTTGTTGTGATGCATAGTTTTCACAATATCAAATTTGTCCACTTTTCGTGAAACACCCTGTATCTCTCAGATTGTTCAGCACGGTATATTGAAAACATCAAAATACCTCGAGAGGAGCAGGAGGATAAGGAAAGGAGGGGAAGAGGAGCAGGGGACGAGCACAAGAGGGGGTATGGATGAGGAGAGGCACCCTCCCCTTCTTCTCCTCAAGAGCTGCGCTCTAACTCGGCATAACAGAGAGCTGTAAATGTCTTTCATTTTCTTTTGGTAGTAAAAAATATTTTCAAAAATGCTGTGAACAATTGCCTATACAGTGCACTTTCAGCCTCTCAGAGTAATCAACCACGTCTCTCCAAACTGTGGTGTTCTCAATATAATGCTAGTATCAAGCTTAATACTTCGTGACAGTGCTCTCGTGTTAAGCTTTTCCTTATTGCACCAGTGCACGCGGAGAAGCGCATGTGCTCTCGCAGTAAGCCTTCCCACATTGCACCGGTGCATGCGGAAAGCACCAGCGCTCTTTTGGTAACCTTTCCCGTGTGCACCGGTGCTTCTGGAGAAACGCCAGCGCTCCCAGTGGTTAGCTTTCTTGCATTGCTCCGATGCATGCGGAGAAGCGCCAGTGCTCCCGTGGTTAGCTTTCTTGCATTGCTCCGGTGCACGCGGAGAAGCGCCTGTGCTCCCGTGGTTAGCTTTCTTGCATTGCTCAGGTGAATGCGGAGAAGCGCCCGTGCTCCTGTGGTTAGCTTTCTTGCATTGCTCCGGTGCACGCGGAGAAGCGCCAGCGCTCTCGTGGTTAGCTTTCTTGCATTGCTCCGGTGCATGCGGAGAAGCGCCGTGAATTCTTCGTGGAGCATTAGAAAGGTAAAAAGGGCCCATGTGCACTTAGTCGGTGACAGGTCAGAGAAGCGCCGTGCTCCTGTGGTTAGCTCCTTTGCACTTGCTGCGGAGCGAACGGCGGAGAAGGTCGCCTCGTCTCCACCGTTCGCTGTAGCTAAATCGGAAAGAGTGAGGAGGAGCTTCCATCGTTCTTGACTGTCACCGACTATAGCTATTGTTGGGGCAGGATTGATATCAGATGCAGTGTGTTAATGTCATTACTAAGGTATAAGACAAACTGGCACCCCACCAAATGAAAGTAAATGACATCAAAATCGATTTGTAATGCAAAAACAATTTATTCACATTATAACACAAATTCTGTTTTTCCCGTCTTACTTCAGCCTCGGAAAGAATCCTCGGACTGTACAGTATTACTTAGTTGTTGCTTTCTTTGGAACTGATTTGCACGAGTAGCAACTTTCTCACGTCTTCGAGGCACCAAGCTTGCCTTGTTTTCGGAGCCTTCTTGTTATCAGATGTGAGGCCCACAAACGTTTTGCTATAATTTCCCCAGCCGTTTCCATGACACAAATTACAGGCAATCTCTGCAGAGACTAACTATGTGGTCAGGTTAACAAAACTCTGCTGGAAAAGTTGAAAAATTCTGAAGAGACAACTTGGTAGACACCTTGAGATAATGTAGCAACATAACCTGTTCAGCAGAGGTTATGTTGCTACATTAACCAAATAAGCTTTCTTTTTTTATTTCACCAAACGGATGCTGAATCTATCAGCAAAAATGACTGGTTAACAATACGCAAACAAAGTGAAGAAATAGCCCATAGGCAAACACTGCAGCAAATCAGCCTGCATGGTGGCTCATGTGCAGAAGAGTGAGACAATAAATCCTAGCCATTATTGTAAGCTTAAACGGCAGTCTCCTGGTGGTGACCTCAAACTTGACAAAATCATAAGCCCTTGTGTAGGCCTGGTTTGCTGCTTCACACAACACTCTTCAATAAGTTCATTCTAACACGAAAAAGCCTGTTGGTCCGTGAGCATGAATGCTTATCCCGTGTTAGGAAGTTGCTTACACAACTTCATTGGCACAATATGGCCCAAGCTTTTGTTGCACCATTAAACCCCAATTAGCATCCTACACAACTTCCTAGCACAGAACGTTTCTCTATCCGCCACCCGAGACGCACTCCCTAGCGGTCAGGCTCTGCCAAGAGACCTAAAATAAATTTAAAAAAAGATTAAAAGCACCATACATCAACAGTGAATAGTTAACACTAATAAGAACAAAGGGCCATGTCATGTTCAATAATTGGGAAGTTGTAGTGCTAGTAATTAAAAAGTTAATTGACACATTTTAGCTATTAGCCAACTGATTGCGATGGATATTTTACCATCCAATCTCTGCCAAGCTCAATAAATGGCTCAATTAAAATATATTAATACAGTGGACATCTCAATGTAAAAAAATTAAAACATGTTTGCAGATAGCTAAGGAGCAGAAATTCCCATAGACATCTAGAGTCAACATCACAAGGCCATGGTAGCCACTAGAAAAAAGGCGAAATTAGGTAATTAGTTAGCTAAGGAACTAAAATTATTGAATTAACTTTTTAATTTACACTTGGACACACATTGCTTTGGGGGAATTGAAGCTAAACCTCAATATGTTCTAGCAGTGCAGTCAAATTTCGACAAAACAAGTTCTTAGTAGGTGCTACGAGGTCGAGAAATGGCACCCTGATACACGGCACCAAACTGAACCTGAAACATTGTACAAGAGTGCCGGTGAAGTCATTGTTCCGCTCTCTCCTTCGCGTACCTGCGGCTTGGCACGTGGATTAACGTTATTGCAGCCGGCTCCGCTCGAGCAAGCAGAGCCAGCTGTGGTAGCTCCAAACCCCGTGCCTGTGCCGTGACACAAAGATGATGTCACTGGCACTCTTGCCCTGGCATTGTCTCCTTGTGGTCCTGCTTGATTCTGGCCCTGGCCATCTTCTCCAGGATGTTCCGCATTTGCTGGCCCATGAACACAGCGAGGACCTGCACACAGTACTTGACATTAGCACTAAAGCTGACTGTCAGCCCAACCTCAGTCATTCAAATTGTTAAGGATGTTGCCTTGAAGATTTCACAGAAAAAGTGCTGTGCCTTTAAACTTTACAAGGCACCCATGCAAAAAGGCCCAACTGGGACAGGTTGGCATCTCAACTGGTTTCAACTGGGACTAGCTGGTCCCAAGTGGGAATCAGCTGGGACCAATAGGAGGCCAACTGGGACTAGCTAAGGGGTCAAATGGCTTGAACCATTCCCAATCGGGAGTCAACTGGTTTGACCATGCCCAGTTGGGGAACGGGTAGGGATGAACTGGGACCAGTTAAGGAATTAACTGGCTGGAGGAATTCCCAATTGGAGTTTAAACAGTTTTCCCATTCCCAGTTGGAGTTTACATGCTGCGTCCATTTTGACAAGTTACGGGTGGATTGATCTTTGCTAATGAAGGAAAAAACATACATTTATAGATTTATTCAAATAAAAAAACCTTTAGCTACTAGGTATACACCTATGTTTTTATAAAAAGAGTAAAGCTTTACGCACGTCGTGCACCTCGACTGGAAATTGCCATACGCACAACACAAAACTTGTATAAAACGAATGGTTAGAACGAGTTTCCGAAGAGGTAGCTCAGCGGTAAAGGCTCGTTCACACAGATCTGTGTTTTTACGTTACGTTATGAAAAGTCACCGGGAAATCTGTGCTTTGTATTAAGCGTGACTACCAATTCAAGAAGACGGCCTGGCACGCGACATTCTAAACATTAATGTTTCGGTGACGACGAGCTAGGACTGTGAGTTACTGTGGCAACCAAAGACACAAGGCTCGTCGTAACCCGACGTAAAGAGTTGAGATCGGTTCAACTTTTCACACAGCACCGTTTTCTTACATTACGTCTAAGCCACCGAAACATTCGTGTCTCGAATGTCGGATGCCAGGCTATCTCCTTGAATTGGTAGGCACGCTTAATACGAACCACAGATTTCCTGGTGCCCTTTCATAAGTAACGTAAGAAAATGGGTCTGTGTGAACGAGCCTTAAGGTGTCTGCTTCATACGCAGCGGACCCCGGTTTGATCTCCAGTGGGGGCTTTCTTTTTTCTCAAACATTTTGTTTTGTTGAACATTTGGCGATATTTATGAAATTTCTTTTTGACGAATAACACTAAGGAAAAAGAACAAAAAAAAAAACTAATGTTGTTGACGAAACTTTGGGGAACCAAATGGTATGGGGATTCCCTTTCCAGAGGTGCAATCGGAGACAGCAGAGCTTGGGTTGCTGACTGGACGCCGCGAAATGGCATGTACGGCGGGAAGCCGAGTGGGTTAAGTTTTGTAATTAGCAGCCGCACACTGTCGACGCGAAGCGGCGTGAATGCAGAGGGGGGGGGGGGTTTAGCACGCTCACCAGTGATACATGCGCCGTCCGAAAGGTTGACCCAAATGGCATTAGCTCTCCGCGTAGTGCGTATAGCCATTTCCGGTCGAGGTGCACGACATAGTGCATATACCTTTACTCCTATAAAATTATTTAAAATTTTAATGTACATAATTTTTTTTACAAATTGGAATATAATTAGTGGCATAAAAGGTGTGTACCGAAATCAACATTTATGTACATATATAAAGATGAATTAAAACATTTATTAAAAAACCTAGTTTTGTTTTAATAAATAAATGATTTGGGCAATTAGATCCGCTAGCCGGCCACCATGACCCGCGCGCGCAATTATTTAGTTTAACACGTTGTCGACGCGGTAGTCGGTAGAGAAAGGAAGCCATCGGCCAAATGTCAAAACCATATCTGCGCTTCCTTGGAGCCAGCTGTAAATACGCCATGGTGGTAGCGGTGAACTTCGAGGACAGAAAGATGCATTTCAGCGATCGGAGGGCACCCAGGGAAAACCAGACGGAAGAGAAAACCGCCGCGGAGGGCACAATGGTAATAATGGCGGGAAGTCTACCTCGAAAATGTTCGATTGTTGCGACACAAGCAATTGGAGATGCTGGATTGCAAGGTGGGAGCGCTACGGCATTCTCTCAGGACTTCACCTGCGCAACGCGGAAACACGGGTGAGCACCTTTCTTCACGCGATGCAGAGAGAAGCTGAGGACGTCTTCACTGATGCTGACAGACGCCAGCGGCTAATCTTCCACCTCGCACGAATCCTAGCTCTCAAAAGGCGATTGTCGCAGCTGGCTAATGAGGCAGCTGAAACGTTCCTCACTGAGCTACACTACGGTCCCCCCAACCCGGAAACGTGGACTTCACCGAACCTATTATTTATTTTCATCCTCAGATTTTGACAATAAAGACTGGTCAACCTTCCATTTTGTGCAGTGTTGGATCCAACCAACATTTTGGCTCGCCATGTGCGCGGGTCAATTTTCAGGTCCCCCTTTTACGGCCATCCTGGCAATCGCTGCCGTTCTATGTTCGCGCTCTTTAGTGCAACTTCATAATGCACGTTCGTACCTTGTTGTCCATCCGGCTTGGGTGGACGCCGCCGCGGCCGATCCACTGGTGCCACTCGTCAGCCAGCCCGTCGAGGAACCCTGAACCTTTCCCTGCGACACGACTCGCAGCAGCGAGTTCACCTCTCGGTATCGATTATTCAGAGCCTGGATCTCTGCAGCGTGACTACGCTGCCATTTCAATAAGCAGAACCTATTCTCCCGTCTCGGAAGAACGGCAGAAAAGGCGATCTGCATCACTGGATCGCGTTCACAGAGCAGCTAGACGACGATATTTGTCGATGCACACGCTTGCACTAATATTGGAGTTAGTAGTGCCGACGTGCAGGATGACAACATCAATATCGGCTTGCCTCTCAGACACCTGGGAAAACAAGTGCTCGATATCTTATGATGTACCGCAGGAAAGGCTGCAAGCGCGAGCTCCTCGCTCAGGGCACGTCTCGCCGGCACAAGCTCTCGCCCATTAATGCTATGAGCTCGCGCTTCTAGCCTCGGTTTTTGACCAAAACTCGAGGCATAAATGCTAAACAAAACGCTTGAAAGAGTGCGAAAATCAGTCAAAATAGCTTGCGTGACCGGAACCGACGGCAGAGCGGCCAGGAAGAAATGGTACGTACGTACAGTACGGGGCAGGACCCGACGACCCGACCACGGAACACTACAGTGGCAAACGCACATGGTAGGGCACATGTCATAACAAAGGCAACATCCGGGGCCGGGGACAATACGTTACTTCCGGCGTCGGAGGAGTGATTTCCACACGGCCGTCTCTCCTCCGACCGGACTACGTCACTTCCGGCGTCGGAGGAGTGATTTGCACACAGGTCCCACTCGTCCGACGGGCGTCGGAGGAAGCACTTCAATCTTTAAAGAAGCATGCCTATTTTGGTCGTAACTACGGAACCGAAACCAATTTTCCCGCGATGTCTGGCTACCGTTCTCGATAAACATCCAAAATAATAAACAAAGCATAACATTCTATTTATTACTCTGATATTATATTACAACATTATTTTGTGCGCTTTGTAGAATTTAATGAATTTAATATCACGAAAAGTTGAAACACTCATTAACATGATCTGGCAACCATGGCAACGCTCCTTATTTTTCCGAACTTTTCCGAATCGCTTGAGAATCGGTTACTCTTGCGAATCTTCAGATTCGGCCTCGATTCGCGATTCGGACGAAGATTCGTCCCATCACGATGATAGTCGAAAGCGGTCAAGAGCTTCATTTTCCATTGATCTCTGACCAGTGGTGATAATAACTTTGGACGAATTTGCGCTTCGCTTTCAAGTAAGTTCGCAAAAGCCAAACCTGGTCGAACCGGCGAACTGCTCAAACTCCACCAGCGCCTACTCGACCGTCGGTGTCCGACTATCGTGACAAACTACACGACTACGCACCGTGACCGCCGTGACTACTTCGCGCATGTGTGCTTGTGTCACGACCTCATCGATAGAGGCGGTCGTTGGCCTGTGTGTGTAGTAGTACGTAATACTTGCCGTTGGTCGTGCTGAATGGGCACGAGCGGTGCGAATATGCGGCGTTTGCTCCCAGGCGGTATGAGGACAACACATCGGAAGGGCGTCGTTGCTAGCTGCGTTGCTGCTGCTCTTGGGTGAGTAGAAGGCTCAAGGAAAGGGGCCCTATGAAAAGTTCGTCGGGGATGGTTTGGTTCCGGGCTTGGAAGAGCGACTGCCCCTTTGTCAGAGGTGCACTGGGTGCACTCTGTCAGAGCGAAGCCTGGAGAAGCTCTCTCCGATCGCGCTAGTAGTGCTTCAGCGCAAGCTTTCTTCGACGCCCGCGTGTACTCCACGTTTAACTGAACGCAGTGTCTAGCGTTACGTCCGACGGAACCCGAAATAAAAATTAAAGTTACGTCCGACGTAACTTTACGTCAAGGTTTGAGCTACGTCCGACGTAACCCAATATGAAGATTAAAGTTACGTCCGACGGAACTCCAAATAAAAAGTAAAGTTACGTCCGACGGAACTCTGAAATAAAAATCAAAGTTACGTCCCACGTAACTTTACCGTAAGGTTTCGAGTTACGTCCGACGGAAACAAGTTACGGCCTGTGTAACCTACGGAACCTTATTAAATGTTACACTTTGTGGCCGAAACACGACGTAAACATAAAGATATATATAATTACTTCTGCATTACGTCCGATGCAGCGTTGATAAATTGGTCAAAATCGCGGCTCTGTTCGTACCTTGAGGTTTGTTGAGGGGGTTGGAGTGTGTTCCTCGTATGTAGAGGCTGCGTAGGCCAGACGGGTTCGATACCCGTTACATTCGCTTTTTTTTTCTTCCTTTTATTTTTACAATTTTTTTGCGATTTGTTTTTAGATATGAAATTACTTCTTCCTAGACGCGATACGCAAAAGAAATGAAAAACATTAACAAAATGGAAACCACAGCACGCGTGCTGCGAGCCTGAGACTGCTGCGGGTGACTTATCTGTTAGCTGTAGATGAGAAGTTAGCCAGTGCAGTACAACCGCTAACCAGTGGGGTCTTTAACCTGCACCACGCTGTAGTAATTTCACGAACGCGTGCCGGTACCACGACCTACGCCGGTACGAAACTCATCCTGGTCGAAACGGGCAGCGGGTGGGGGTAACTTTATTTTTTAATTCGAGTTCCGTCGGACGTAACTTTAATTTTCACACTGGGTTCCGTCGGACGTAACTCGAAACCTTGGGATAAAGTTACGTCGGACGTAACTTTACTTTTTATTTGGAGTTCCGTCGGACGTAACTTTAATTTGCATATTGGGTTACGTCGGACGTAACTCGATTCCTTGCGTAAAGTTACGTCGGACGTAACTTTAATTTTTATTTCGGGTTCCGTCGGACGTAACGCTAGACACTGCGT
>JAZHYW010016669.1:0-32260 GCA_037355805.1 Ixodes ricinus
TAAGATTTATTGCGGAAGCCCGTCGCAACCGCCGAACCGCATGTCCCTATATCAGCCTGACATTCTCGCATAGATGAGTTTGCTGGGCCACGCTATTGAGCCAGCTGAGCACAGCTGGCAGCGGCGCGAGCAAGGCCACGAGGGGAACGTGATGGTGCTCGAGCCATCACACCGTGAACCAATATTTCGGCCACCCCACGGGTGCGTGTCGCCATCTATTGGTTGAACTAACGCCTTGTTCAAGATGGCTGCCGTGGGACCGCAGCCTTAGCTGTTACCAACTGGCCCAAATCACCACCCTACTACAGGCAGGTGTATAATGAGACAGCTTGTGCACCAGGAGTTCGATCTTAAGGCTTGTTCACACTTGAGACTCACGACATTCGCGTGACCGATTAGCGACATGCGACGGCATTAGCCAATAAGCATGCAGAAAAATAAATAACCGGGCAATAAACATAAGAAGCCAATCACTGTGTTTCTTAAGCTGTCCGTGTCCATAGCCGCCAATTGCCAGCTTAGAGGGATCCCAGCCCTGCGTTCTTCTATTGTTGTTTTTATTGTTTCTTTATATGACTGCTGCAGTTGGCCCCAACAGTTATGCACAGTTTCACGCCCGAGACGCCAGATATTTATTTCGTTCTTTCGAGGAAGGAACTGATCGCGCAGTGATAGTTAATTACTCTCCACGCCTGCTCGCACATACACTATATACGGCGCTACATCAGCGCCATCAGCCAGAGCTGGAAATAGAGCTGACCTCGCTGATGCGGCGCTGATTTCTCGCTGTATTTGTGATGCAGCTCTGATAAAGCTCTGCATCAGTGCTAAGGTACGTTCAGGTGGGCACTGCATCAGTGCCGCTTCTATCTTTCTTTCAGCTCAATTCCAGACTCCGCCGACGCTACGAGGTAACTGATACGCTGATACTCCAAAGCAGCCTCAAAAACGCAAATCACTGAGCCTCGATTGCTTCAAAGATAATAGAGCAGGTACAGAAACATGACGAACACAATGACACAATAATGGTGCGCTTCTGACGCCGTCTGATTGGTCGAATCAGCGGCTGGAATTCAAAGTTAACTGCGTTCTACGAATTCGGGGCCCTTTGACATCCCCGCACGAGGCAGTAAACAAACCCCGTGTAACTCTTTCGAAAGGCATATCATCACCAAAAAAACAAAGTGCCCAGAGCAGCGTGAGCGGCATCGCTGGCGCGTGTCGCGGCCCTCTTATCTACACAACGTCCTTTGTTCGGGCTTATCGTCGGCGCAAATCTCTCGGAGGAGACCGCGCGCACCGCCTGCGGTTTGCCCCCAGCGTGGGAGAATCGCCGCTCGCGCCCCGCGCCGCATGCGTCGCCCTCTTTGCGGCACACGCGAGTCGCCCGCTCGCGACAAGTCCCGGCACAGACGCGACCACCTGCGCGCCCCGTCGAACGAAACAATGGACGGGTGGGCACTTCCTCTCCCCTGGCCACCAATCACGAAAAGTTGGAAAGTCAGAAGGTGGCTGCGTGGGTGGCTAACCGGACAATGCGGAAGGGAGATCTGATCGTTTGTGTGCGGCACTTTATTGGCGAGGAGATGGAACTATATTGGGTCCTCTGTTCAGAACGTTTCACATTAAAATTGACGTTACAACCTATGCACCAATTCAGGAAACACAGTGAAGGCGCAGGCGAGCTGATGTAAGTTTACCATTAAGTTAACACAGCTGACACTGGGTGTAAAAAAAATCAAACCTTGAAACAACCAAAAGTAGAAGAACCCGGGAAAGAAGTCAGTCAGACGACGTCTCAAACTCAGCTGGTAAGTTTATTCAGTATGATATTGGCTATGTCCTTTGTAACGGGCGGTAGCTTACACCACCTAGCCTGAGAAAATGCTTTCCTCCCCCCTTAAATACCCAATTTTTCCCTCTACATCCCTGCAACTATCATCAAGCCGGGGGCCACCAGGCTGGGGGATCGAGCAAATACAAAAGAAAAAGAAAAAAATCGTTCAGCCTTTTCACTTTGGTGAAGAAGGAAGACCAGCGAAGCTGTACCATGGTGGGATGACCTCGAGGACGACGTCTAGGACGACCTCAAGGACGACCTCGAGAACAATTTCAGGGACGTCGTTTTAGACGACCTCAAGGACGACGCCTAGGACAACATCAGGGACGACCTTAAGGACAACTTCTAGAACGACCTCGAGGAGAACGTCTACGACGACCTCAAGGTTCTAGGACGACCTCTATGACGACCTCAAGAATGACCTCTAGGACGACCTCGAAGACAACCTCTTGGACAACCTCAAGGACGACCTCCCTCAAGGACGACGTCTAGGACGACCTCAAGGACGACTTTTAGGACGACCTCGAGGACGACATCTAGGACGACGCCTAGAGAAATTCAGTCTTTCCACTCCGTGAAAACCAGAGTGAAAACGCTGGAAAGGTTGCCGCCATCTATGAGCGAGGCCGGCAAGGCGGTTGTCTGGTTGCCGCCGGCGCTCATAGATGGCGGTAGCTGTCCAAGGTTTTGTTTCGACATTTGCTTGGTACCGGACACGATCCTCGGGAACCTAGCCCTTAACAGCTCCGCTGTAAAAAAAGAAATGGAAAACGCACCCCCGCCTTTTCCCCCAGCGAGGAAGTCGCCAATTTTGCTCTGGTCAACCTTGTTGGGGTTCTTTCCAAAAACCAGACCCCCCGAGAGACAGGGTTGAGACAGGGCCGGAGCCACGTAGGAAGGTGTCCCAATTTTACTCTGTCCTCCCTCTCTCCAGCTGTGCTAGTTGCTTTTACCAATTTCAGTTTTCCCTAGTCTCCTTCCACCAATGCTCTATAACCTCCTTTTCGTTACCTCAACTCTTTTATATGTTTTCACCATTGCGTTGTGTGGCGTGCGCTCGTTGTTGACGTTGTAGAGACACTTCTGGATTTATTTGTGCGTCGTATTTCCTGTCAACTTATGTCGTACGTTGTGCCCGACTATTTGAGCGCGCTACCCGAGCCTGAACGGCAGCGGTTTCGAGACAAACTGCGCGAGGACGGCGTTGCCTTAGACGATCCGTACGCCGTAAACAAGGACTGCTTGAGTTCGGATATGAAGTTGCTGCCACAGACGTCGATAACTCACGTCGTCGTATAATAAGTTTTTTTTTTTGCCACGTTAGTTATCGGTTGACATGGTGCAGGCGTACAGGTCACTCGGTGCTTACAATTACTTCGAGCCGCTTTCCGCCTGCCGGCGGGATCAGCACAGCAGATGAGCAGACTGTGGGTCTGCGGAAGCGTATTTCCTAATTGATTAAATACACACAGCGTCCTTCGAGTCAGGGTACAATTTTTTTCTTACCCTTATGACCACAAGGCACGACAAGCGGTATCGCTTTTTCCGTTCTGCCGTGGTCTCCTTCCCCTGTGTTGCGAGCATGCAGTGTTGTAGGCGTTACCGAAAAAGGTAACGAAATACGTTACTCGTTACTTGCAAATAAAAGGAACAAGTAACCAACCAACGTTAGTTCAAAATAAAAGGAACGCGTTACCTTTACCGATAAAAAATAACGCATGTTACTTTGGCTTTACTTTTTATTTATAAAGTGACGGTAACAGTGTTGTTGTTTATTTTTGGCGGCAGCATTTTTCGACACTGGACAAAGGGCGTGGGCGTTGGCGTTTTTCTGAAGTGGGACTTTTTGCATGGGGAAAAAACAAGCACAATTTTCCAGGTAGGTGGAATGTAGTGCAATAAATAATGACTTGGCGCCTATACTTCATTTCAGCTTATATCTAGACGCAACCGACCAGCTTCAAAAGAGGGAGTCAGTAAACTTTTTTTGGTTTGTTTATGGTTGGTTCAGCGATGATCGAACATGTACAGAAAAATGACGAAGGCCATAATGGTGCCCTTTTGATGCTGTCCAATTGGTCCCATCAGCTCCGGCTGCGTTTGGGCTGAAGATAAAACGAAGTATGAAAGCACGAAAAAAATTACATCTTTCAGGTCCTGGGAAGAATATATAACGAGATAACGTAACTACGTTACGCGTTATCCGAAATGAGTAACGAGTACGTTACAACGTTACAAAAAAATCAGCAGAACCCATCCTTTGGGAATGATTATCTACGTTAATGCGAATAGCATCAAACGGTGCGGAGTTATGCGCGTTCGTCAGGTGGCCGGCACACTCTAGATACGCCAGCCCACTCTTGAGGCGATTCTAAATTTGTTGACACTTTCACAGCCCTGCGCACGATCTCCGCAGCCCAGCACGTGCGTTTGTGTCACTTAGGAAGGCGAGCAAAGCACGCGCCATACGCACAAACACTCAAAATGGTACCGACCAGACTTTCTGGCGTCTCCAGCTAGTCTCAACCAACGGTACTCTAAACGGTTGTTTATATCTTTACCATAGGACGCGCTTTACAGCGCTGTCACAGCTACCAGTGCGCGCGCGTTCCATGCACGAGGGCTCATTCCGCTCTCGTGAGGCTGAGCACAGCCGCTACATCACCCTCTCCCGAGCGCGGGAGAGGGTGAGCTAGCGGCCGTGCTCAGCCTCACGAGGCGGAATGAAGCCCTCGTGCATGGAACGCGCGCGCACCAGCGCTGTGACAGCGCTGTAAGCGCGTCTATGGTAAGATATAAACAACCGTTTAAGTGCGTTGAATGACTGCCTTCATAGCTCTGTGGTTAGCGCGTCTGCCTGCTGATCAAAGGGTCAACGGTTCGAATCCCAGCCGGCGCCGGTCTTTTTTATTTATTTATCGACCCGCGGCGTAAGAGGTTAGATAGCCAGATAGATAGATAGATAGATACATAGACGAAAAGTGCGTGAAGTATCCAAAGAATGCTATTCGCATTAAAAAAGTAACGCGTTGCCGCCAACACTGGCAGCGAGTTACCGACGAACGCTTGGCCGGTGCTTCGTAGCGTGGACACTGTATACGAACAAAATCTGGGTGGTCTCGATCAGACGGCGGTTTTCCTGCGGATAAGCAAGACTGGGGACGGAGATTGAACTGGAAGCCACGCTCTGCCTTCAAGAAAGTGTGCTTGCCGCACAAACGGTCGTCCGCGCGAGGCGACCATTCTTTTCGATCCACGGATATTATACACCTCCTGCGCCCCTCAGAGTCCGCCGGGATATTTGTGGAAACTCACTCCGCTACTCTTGCTGTACCTTTCGGTGCAATTGACGGCTACACAGATTTTTACGGCATGCTGAAATGCTATGACGCCCATGCAAAACGGGCGCCCTTCTGCCCACAGCACCCGGCTCCGGCGCGATCGCAGCGCCGCCGCAGCTCCGTGACGTCAAGCCCGTGCGTCGGTCTGTAACGGCGTTAAACAAAACACACACATACAACATTGCGCACAGGTTTTACGCTGAGCAGTTTCTTAATAGATTTGGTTGGTGAAAAAAAATTATTTTGACGTTGAAAGCAACGTGTATGCTTTCTCGATATAATAGCGATCGAATTACCGTTATGAAATGACTACAAAAGGATCTTAGCTCATCCTCGTAAAGGGTGATATTTGTAACGCTCCGTGAGGAGCCGAGCCTTTTCTCACTAGTTGTTCTTGAGGTGTAAGCGACTATAAGTGCCACCATTAGTCGTCAACTTCGAACACTAATCTCTTCCACGAAGGACGTTCGAGCGAAGAAGCGTTCAAGGACTTCATAATCGAGCCTCGTTGGCGACACGGCGTCGTCCCACAGTGGAACAATAGCAGTGACTCGTTAACTCGGGAGACGCGGTCCCACGCGCGCGACACTTTTAATCGCGGGGGAAATCTCGAAACAACCTGGATTTCCGCTTTCCGCACGAGCGCACCCAAGAGCGCACCAATTTTCTCATCCCGCCGCTTTCCTCTCCCACCTTTGTGTTGATCGCGAAGGCCGTAGCAGTGACCGTGCCACGATGGGTATATCCCCATCCTAAAGTGCAGCAGCGAAAAAAGTGCACATGAGACACACCCGTTGAAACGATGTAATTGCCACCAGGTATACGTTCTTTTAATATATGACTCAGTTCTGACTAGTTGGGACATCGTACAATACACGTTCAATCGGGCAGACATTTATATGCATCTAGACAAAATACTACAAACTCCCAAGGCCCGATAAAAAAAAATGTTTTAGTTTTGATTTTGATCTTGTTTGGAATCACAAACGATACTTTTTAAAAAGGACTTTGTCAAAATAAAGACAATGTGCATGATTTTAATTTTATTTTGCTTTATGGTACTAAGGTATTTCGACAAAACACGACGTCAATATTAGCGATAATAATTCGTGGAGAGGGGGAACAAAGGGGACAAAGGACAATCACAAACAGATCAGCGCTGTTCAGCGCTCTGATTCCCATGAGTTACTATGAAGATAAAGACATAACGGGCAAACATTCATTGATATTGTGTTTTCTCCTTTGTCCCCCTTGTCCAGCTCGCTTGCACCTTCGCATCAATTGCATTACAGTCAATATTAGAGGAGTGATATATTCAGAAGGAACGTGGCTGAAATGACTATACTACGCTGTATATCACCCGAAAACCGAAATGGCATCTCTAGTTCTCAACACGGGCAAATATAACAAAAAAGGCCATTGCAGCGCTTCATTTTTCAGAATTAAACAGCGCAAGCCTAGAAAAGCAAATTGGGGATCGGTAACTCGGACACTGAGATTATCAATTAAAATTCACTCCAGTTGTCTTGAATATATGAACCTGGACATCGTAACGGCATGCCCGTTATGGTGCCGAGGCAATAGTTTAAGAGTTATTGCAAGATCTTGTTAAAAACCTCCATTTGGTAATCGTGCTGCCATATCCAAACTGCCCTCAACAGCGGGGTGAGATACTAGACGCCATTTAAGGCAGAAGAACTTACTACTTTTTAGGCATCCACAAGGCAAATATGTTTTTTTTTTCTTTTTGTGAAGGTAGCGCATAGATTTCCATGTGCTATACATTAAACCAAAAGTCACACGCGATGTTTCGGTCATAGTTTCCACATCAGCGCTGTGATGACCATGAGTGACGTATGAAAGTAAAAACGTAACAGACAGACGTCCATTCATGTTGTGTTCTTCCACTGCAGCCTGTGTCGGCTGCATTCTTTCGATGACATTGAAAAGTCATAGCCCAAATAGACGTGGAAGTGAGGGCGAAACAAATTCGTCGATCGGCGCTTTTCTTCTGGCACCGTGACGATGCGATTTGACAGTGACTCCTACGCATAAATAAAACAAAGGATATTGAGCTGCCGTCCTATTCGGCTAGAAAGCTTCACCCGAGCAGACCAAGCCAGGGTCGGCTTGCCCGCCATCAAATCCGCCGGTTTCATCTCAGACAATCTCAGGAAGAAGCATTCTCAAGGCTGAAGCTATTCACGACTCCAGCGACCTATAGGGGACGCCACTATCGGGCAAATAGGGCGGTCTAATACAGGTCATACCGTGCCATGTGCCAACTCTACGCACAACGGTGGGGCATCAGCAAGCAAGTATTGGACTCAAAATTGGATCCCCCGCTTTTTATCCTCCACGTTTTGAACCTGCGGCGATGTGGTGGCGTAAAGGAACTTCCAGAGGCGCGACGTTTTTAGATCCGGAGCATCTCTTGCTCGGGTCTATGTCCCGCGGCGTCGGCGTCGGCGTCGTAGTCCGCACTCACACTACGCATGCGCAACTCTCCACCTTCCCTCTCTCCAACAGCTGCGCGTTACTCTCTCCGCTCTCTCTCTCTACCAGCTGCGTGCACTTCGCGTGCGTTCGGTTCCACTCACACCGCGCGCGCATGCGCAACTCTCCTCCTCTAGTCTCCTCTCCTTCAAGTAGCGCTCTGCGCGCGTTCCCCCGGAGGAGTGAAAGGAGGATAGTTTTGGGCGCGCGGGTCGCAGCGCCACGCCAGGGCTTTCCAGTGGGGTGGGCTTTCCCCGCAACTCTGCGGCTGTCGTCTGCTAGCGTTTCTCGGCCGCTCGCGTCCGCCGCAGCCCAAATCCGGCCGGCCAAAAGAAATCAGTCAAGAAGGGAATAAATTAATTACGATCCGCGATGCTCCGCATCACCCCATGGTTCCCCTCGGGAAGATGGTGTAATTTTTTTGAGAAAGCGATGAAAGGACTGCTTACTGTCCTTCCACAGTGCTGATGAACGTTGATAAACCTGGAATGTCTGGCTCACGCAGTTGCATAGGTTGCGTGCAGAGCAACCTGGGAACAAGGTGATATTACAATTACGACAGAGTCACCGGGACAACTGTTTTATATATCGAGCAAACCACCGACAACATGTAAACACGGCAGCCAGAAGAGACGAGCGGAAATCGCGAAAAGACCTGTTCTGGCCAGTTTTGGTGTTTTTCCGCTAGGTGCCGTTCGTTTTGCTGGAGTCGCGAATATAGTGAGGATTGGTAATGCGTTGTATAATGCTCTTAATATAACAAACTTATTTCATTCCGAGAAAAGCCGATGCAGAGGGGAGAAATCATCCTCTCAAACCGTGCCAATTCAACCACCCATGGACTTCAGGTTCAGTCCCTACCTCTGCCGGTTCACGCATTCGGAAAAGCTTGTGGAGTAAGTCAACAGGCGAATTTCGGCGCTAGGACGCGTTTTCATGAATGACACATCGCCTGTTTTACGGGGAGAGAGAAGGGAAGGAGGGGAGTTGTGGAGGGGGGGGGGGGAGGCGAGCCATGGGTAAACACGCCTCAGTGATTCACCCGCTAGCCCTCAGACGGCTCCCAGATTCGCTTACCCCTACAAGCGTTCCGGCGTGTGTCCGTGTTTTCACTACTTCGTGACGCACGTTATAGACCCGAGACGAGCCGCGGCATTGCTCTGGCGAAGTTCCTCGTGTGCGACGGAGACATCAGACGCCCATTGGGGCTGACTACCCCCTGCCTAAACATACACACAACACACTAACAACGGCAACCATAGCCCTGCGGCAGTACCATGCACCTCTTCTCATCGAGCCATGCAGAACCTGTCCAACGGACAACCGAGAGGCTTCGGTGGGCGAGTTCTTCGGCGACCGGAGGCAGCGACGTTGCCGAGGGCGGGATCCGGCGTCGCCTCCGTTGCCTCGGGGCAGCTCATTAGTGGCGTCAAATGAAGCGCGGCGCCGGTTTCCGGCCGGCGCGATAAATCCCCGCCGGTTCTTTGTTTGCGCCGGGGCGGACCTCGGGGGGCAACCGGGGCAGCGGCGACGCCCGGGTCTATACTCCGTTTACCTCTAAGCTGACAATGCGTCGGAGCTACGCACTCGCCGGGAGAATCAACGGCCTCCATTTCATCACCCGACCCTGCTCTCTGCGTGTGGGTATATGGACGAGGGCGCGATCACGTGGCGAAATATAGTAGTGTGTCTGGTCCAATGAGCACCGTAGCCTCCACCGCACTGTCAGCTTAGGCGTGAAGGAGTACAGCAGCCTTCCCCCGCCGGGGCATTCCGTCGCGTTCCCAGGACACCGAGGCTCGGTGACGAACAGCGGCAGTGGTCGACACCCAGTCGAGGTGACGCGGAATGTGCGCGGCGCGACCAGGTTCCCCTCTTTCGGAGACGTGTCCAAACGGAAGAGGTTACTCATCAATCACCTTGGGATACAGCGGTCGTAGTTTTATCGCTTACGAAAACAAACGCCTTAATTAAACCTCGTGATGAATTTGAATCAACTCAATATGCTCGCCGGGATGCAGACCGACGCACTATAAGGCTAATTTTATCCTTGATCGATATTTGTGTAAATCAATGGTGGCACGACAAGGCTTTGCTAATTTTTTTGTCGTTTAGCGATTCTTCGCTGCCATGATTGCAGGGTTAGTCCAACCGTCATCCGACCGGGGTTGGACGACACCGTCCGTCACTCCCAGCTTCCTCGAGGAACCAGATAAATTCAGCCATGAAACGAAGCGGGCATGAAATTACCTGTACCGAGAGGGTTGTGGACATCGACCTCTCTGCTTCCTCAAACCAACCGATTAGCGAACCGGTCCCGGTCCTCAAAGATGGGAAGTGCAGACTCGTTGTGCGAATGTTTCCACAATGAATAATGAGAGTGCTCTGCAGTAGCGTTGGATGTCTACGCTCTAGATCCTCTAGAGGATTCATTTGGCTAGTCTAATACGACTGTTAACAGGAAGGTCAAGTTAATAATTTAATAGTCATTCAGGACTGTCAGAGAGAAAAAATCGACCGCACATTTACGCGGCACGGCTGCGTGATTTAGGTATGGCATACTCCGTTCCACTTGACGATGAACTGCAGTAAACGTTACCAGCCATCTAAGCCAATCAAGCTCTGCGAAAGCATCACGTGACCTAATGTGGACCATCGTAAGGCGAGACAGAGTACAGTCGGCTTCGGCTTCTTCAACCCCTACATTTTGCACAGCCCGTTGGGCGGCCCGAGGTGAAGTAGACCAACTAAAGCGGCTAACACAGATCGGGGAGAGAGAACAGGCGTGGGTAATAGACGAGCAGCGCCGGCACTTTTCCCAAAGGGGCCGTAAAGAAGCTCGACCTTGAAGGCGCCCTGACAGCCGTTTAGAGCCACTTAACCCGCTGACCCCTGCGTATGCATGCCCCAACGTCGGGGTACCAGCCACGCTTCTCTTCCCTGCTCCTATGTGGAATCGGTCATCCAGACGGATTCTCTGCAGATAATTTTTTGCGTAGTAAGACATAACACCTCTAAAAGGTTTGATGCCTGCCATCCCCGCCTCTCGAGTCGTATATCGCTACTGCCAAGTTTACAAGTCTTCGCGATCTTCTTCGAGGCTGTACACGAAAAGCGTTCGAAAGATGAGAGGACTCGTTCGCGCCGCGCTCCCTGGATGGGACGTAGAAGTGGTGCCGCATGTGCAGGAAGAGTTCAGAAAGTACAGTATCCCACAGTGTAAAATACCTATTCGCCGAGGTAGTTTATGCGGCGGTGTTAAGCACAGTTTAGCCAGAGGCACTGTATTTTTAGAGAGAAAGTATAGAACCAAGTTTTGGTTATTTCTCTATGGATGCATGGTAATGGCTATACCCTTTGTAACGAGCGGCAGCTTGCACCACCTAGCCTAACGTTTCATCATCATCTTTTTCTTTTGTTAATTTGTATAAATTTTGTTTTAACACCCCTCCCCTCCTTTTTTAAAGCGTTACCCTTGCTTATTTTTATCCGTATTTTCACCCCTCCCTAGATCTTTTCCGCAAATCTTCCAATCTCCTCCTTAGTTACCACAATTCTTTCCCTATCCATTCGTCCATCCATGTCCGGAAAACCCAGTGCCCCCTCGAAATCCGTAGTCATCCCCCCCCCCCCCCCAAGAGGGTGGGACGAAGCCCCGTGCACCTTATACATACACGTTCTATTGCTTCCTTTTCGCGGTTGCATATGTCGCATATAGTGTCTATTTCTTGGTATTTAGCCCTATATAGTTTTCGTTCTTAGCACCCCCGTTCTAGCTTCAAACAACAATGAGCTCTCCAATAAGTTATTATACAGCTGTTCCTTCTTTATTTCTTGTTTGTGTGCCCTGTAGATTGTTAAAGCTGATTTCCCCTGCATTCTTTCTACGACAATTTCCTCTCAGCTTCCTTTGCTCCCTTTTCTACTCATGTGCCCTGATCGGCCCCATCCTATAGATCTCAGCTTGCGGGTTTGATTTGTCTACTTAGTGTTTAGTCATTTCATATATAGATACTTGTACACGTTCCCTGCCCACCGTGTATCCTCGATTTCAGCTAGTTTTTGTTCAAAGTTTACTTTACTGATTGCTTCTCTACTCTCGAAAGATGCCCAACCCATATTCCCTGCACTCTCTCATTTGGTGTTCTCCCATGTACCCTCATCGCCAACCTACCCACACTCCTTTTCTGTATCTCAAAACCTGCCTGGATGTCTGACCTCATACACAATACCGCATTCACAAATGACAGTCCTGGCACCATGACTCCCTTCCATACACCCCTAACGACTTCATATCTATTACAGTTCCATAGTGCCCTGTGTTTCATAGCAGCTGCATCTCGTTTCCCCTTCTTTATTACAATATCTCCATGTTTAGCCCAATCCATCCTGGGCGTGGCCAGAACAAACAGAACATTGTTTTCCGCGTTTTCCAGCGCGGAAAACAATGTTTTTTTTTTTTTGTCCTATGTAATGATTTTCAGAAAGATTATATATATGCACCGCAGCCAGCGTTGCTTGATTACCTCAGTTGTGGAACTCCCGCGGAAGTGGGTACCTGCCCCCCTCCCCTCCCCCCACCCCCTTCGCTCACTTCAGTTCGCCTCCCGTTGTCTGAAGTGCCATCCAGATTTTCGTTTCATAACTGTGTTTCTCATAGTGCACAATGGAACGCCATCTAGACGCTGTGCTTCGAGACGTACGTACTCAATAGAATACACTGCAGTTACCATAGCAGCCGTGTGGCGCGTCGGACGACGGGAGGCGAGTCGTGGTGAGTGATGGGGTGTACTGCTCGTGCCAGCAGCGTCTATGAGCAGTTCCGTAACTAAGCTAATCTAATAACTTTCACCGCAGCTTATGCCCAATGTTCTCAGATCCTAAACTATAGTACGTGCCATATTTTTGGCTTTATAAGTCGCGCCTCTCGTATAAGTCGCACATTCAATAAACCGTTGTCTTCATAAAAAGCTGGAAGATAAGTAGCTTCTTTGCATAAGTCGCACTTATGTATTTTTACGATCGGAGAGGCGAAACTGCATTGATCGACTCGCAATGTGTATTATGAACGCGATAACTGCGCAACCGGGAGCCAGTTTCACTATTCTCGCCAACGAATCGAACGAGCATTAGAATCCCCCTGGTAAACTTGTGCGGTTAAAGGGGTGGTAGCAACGATTTTCTGACTTTGCCAATTAACTGCAGGAATCCGTATTTTCTTGCGCGCGCTAGTTTTTATTAAAAAAAACATGAAACAAATTGAAAGTCCAAGTGCCAGTCTCAACTCTCACGTCGTCTTTCGAGTGACCTGTGACCACCAGGTTTCCCGTTGGGTTCTCTCTTCAGAGCCCTCGGCAGCTTCCTCTGCGACTGTCGACTGGTCACGGATTAGAATCGTCGAAGGTCGCGGTGAGCGATCGACACAAAGGACGTTTCGGCGCATCTGACGGCGAGTGTAGCAGCGGAGAGGGCCAGGTTTTGCTGACTTCCGCGTGTCCCCCAGACGTGTCATCGTAGTTCCCGTAACCTCCACACGCGGCTGCAGATCGGCATATAATTTGTTATTTTCTTTGCAATTACGCAGCGGAATAGCAGTTTTATGTAGGGTGCCTACATGTCTGTCTGTCTCAGGGTGAAGACATCCATTGTTGCGCTAAATGTTCAGCGCGTGACGCTCTCGCGCACTCGGTGCGTGACTTGGGCGCTAAAATGGCGTCTCTGCATTAGCCAAAGCTACGCGCTCGAGCTGATTGACACCGAATTGCGCGTACTTCAAAATGCATAAAAAAACGATTGGACGTAAAAATGGCTGAAAAAATTGGGTTGTGGGGATATTTATACAGCGTGTAGTTAGTCAGCCATTTGAAGTACTGCGACGAGTACACACCAGCTGTAGATGGTCAGATGAGCAATTTAGCCAGTGCGGTACAACCGCTAGCCTGGGTCTTTAACTGCACCACGCAGTAGTTACACGACCGCACGCCGGCGATGCTCATCCAGATCGAAACGGGCAGGGTGGGGCTCGAACCGCAGATCCCTGAGTTTGCAGCGCGAGCTTTCGCTCCCCACGCGTCGAGCTGGGTGTGCGCTTTGGCCACTCGCCGCCGCCTCCCCCCCCCCCGAAAAAATGGCTGAAATATGCCACTCAAGCAAAAGCGCGCGTGTGTATGAAGGCACTCTAGTTTTATGGGACAAAGTGACGCGTCTTTTGTCACTTGTGCCTAGATAAGATATATAAAAAATACAAGCACTGCAAATTCTGTCAACAACAAAATCGTTGCACTTACTCCCTTTAAGGTCTACGCTTATAAAAAAAAATGCCTATAAGTCGTACCGCTGCAATGACCTTTTCATCTCCGTAGTTACCTGTCCTATGGATAGGTTGCGTAGACGTAGACGGTTTCGGTTTCAACGCGCTCATGGCTGTGTTGGTGTGTTATCACTTGTTCGCTTAGTTTTGTGATACAAATATGTTAGTTGTCGCACACAACCAATAAAACAGTGTGTACTGTACCACTCTGAGAACTACGTAGTGGTTTGAGGTCAAAATGTATTATTTTTTACAAACACGTTATCATGTATCTCAGTCACGTTCGTTGTTAATTTCGGTCACGAGTGCAAGAGCAGGCCGACAACCTGGATGAACAATGTGCAGAATCGCGAAGAACAGATGAACTCGCAAGTTTTGCGCAATGTTTTATTTTTTTGCAGACACCAACTTTTTGATAACTTCGTATAACTTAGCAGGCTCGAAAGGCTCCCATAATAACGCAGATAATCTAAAAAAAAGAAGGGACATTGTCTGAGCTTGTTTTCTTTAAAGAAATTATGTACTCGATAAATCTTTCGATAATCCATCCCAGGCCGTGGAGGGAAATCGTATTGGCCCTTCTATTGGCCCTTGTAAAGTATTCATGAACGAGATTTTGGCAATGCTCGCCAAGTGAAATTAATTATTTGTAGCACCTTTGCGTACAGCGTGCTCAGGATATAAGATAAGTAGCAGGCCCGTCAAGGGAAGCTCTGACTATTGCTTTCTGTGGTAATCGCCAAATTAAATTAAATGGCACCGAGAGAAGTGACCTCCAGCAAACGCCAGGCACCAGTTCATAAGCCCGGGCAGATAAATCTCTATTTACTTGGATTAATGCGCTTTGTATATTTCGGCATCACTAGCCACCGAAAGCAAATTCATATCCGGAATCGACAACAACGCTGCACTCAAATAATTTCTATACAGACGTTTGTTTTGTTTTTTGCGTTATGTTGGTTTTTAGACGTTCTGAGTTGTCTGTTCTTCTTCACCGGAAATCCCAACTTTTGTGTTCAAATTAGTCACTTTAATTAAATTTTGATATTACAGGATAATAATTAAAGCACCTGAATGATTATAAGCATGTGACCGAGCAGTGGGTATAGTTCCTTTAAATTTATAAATAACCCGATCCAGCGAATATTTTCGTCGCAAAAATGATGAGCGTTGGATCTAACGTATTTAGGTGAAATTTATAAACAAAAAAATCACCTGATGTTGAGATTACTATTATTCCGAGCATCAGATGAAATACAAGTTCAACATCCGTCGCCTACGTTATACATCCTATATATGTAATCAAAAGCAACGGTCTTCGATTTCTATGAAGGCAAAGCACGGTGCATTTAAAAAGCAGACATATAGTGGCTTCAGTATATTCTGAGCAAACCTAAGCTGTCATAAGCAATGGACTTTTGAACCGTTGTGCTGTCCTAGAGTCACCAACATCCCCAATCTGCGTCAGTACTGATTCATGTGGTCCCTCTAACCTCCCCACATGTGTCAGACCCGCCGACGGTGAAAATAATCTAAGCATGTCGTATAATATAATTGACTGCAGAAGTTATGCACATAATATTGAAATGAAGTTAGGTTGCAAATATAAGCATCAGACGACGCTTTACAAAGTAAGGCAAGAAACGCGATGAAACGCGGTGGGAAACACCAATACAACGGCTTCGCCAAGGCGCGGAGAGGAGAGCGGAGCTACGAGTTGAATACACCTTATGGCGGCCGCATCCGTGCTGATTCAAGATGGCAGCGCTCATGCGACGGAAAGTGAAAAGGTTTATAAGACGCACTAACGAACACTTGGTAGAAAAACCACGACTTCAAGGGGCATCAAACGTTATTTCAACTTCTTCCTTTTTAGTTTTCCTCTCCACAAATTGCGCAGCGTTACCAAAGATAAGGGCGAGAGTATACCGCTAGTAGTTCACGGAGGAGGGAAAGGAGGAACTCTTTCTTGCTCAGACTGTTATTTGTATACACGCAAGTCGTCATTCTTCCCCTAGAAGATTAGTGCGTCGTTTAAAATTCGAACAAAGTTGCTTTTCCCGCTCTCCCGCCATGGCTTCCTGCAGTACTCCGCGCAACTATCCTTCGTTCAGCCATAAGGTGACAGTGCTGTAAATGGTTGTAAATGGTTGCCTACACTTACCGGCGCTACTGAACTCTGCCTTCTTCAGAGTTTCGCAGAGGGAATGCCGTGTTCACTTATTATTTGGATCCTTTTCTTTGTTCAAAACTGATCCCATGACTCGTTTGCAATATGGTTTTCAACAAATTTGAATCTAGCTTCTGAGATCTTGATATTGACATTCTGGAACCCGAAAGAAAGTTTCGAAAATGATTGATGTTTCTCTTTCATCCTGCTATGTAGACCTTTGTTTTGTGCATTGGTTGTGATCTTTTTCAGTGCACCACTGAAGGTCTAGGGCTGTTTGGGCGGTACTTAAAATAAAGCAAATCAGATCTATGTGCTCGCTTGGGCCTAGTCGAACTTCTATCTTTTACCTCATGATCACGCTCCCTCGCGCATACTCCCGCGCAGAGAATGGCGTCAGGTCATAAAGGGAGGTGGCTGATTGGTCCGGCAGCGGCAGGCAGGGCAATTGCACCCACCGCACTGTCAGCATAAGGGGTAAACGGAGTGTATAGTGAGAGAGTATAGACCAACTCAACTCACTGACGTCACGCTTCGGCGGTGGCGCTGCTGTCGGTACTGCGCATGCGCAGACGCTTCACTCCTCCCGAATCTGGGTTCTGCGCACGCGCAGTGCCACCACACCTGGTGTGGGCAAAGTGGGCTTGTTTGTAAACACTGTGTTGGTGGATAGTGACGCAGTGCTCGTGTTCAATGCCTGAGCTGGGGCCGGCTGGCGTGCTTTGAGTTTCGCGCATGTATGACAATGAAAAGGTGGGGAGATGTCGAAGGAAAGGCGGCGCAAAATAGTCCGCTATGTTTTCAAATTTTTGTACCTAAGAGCAGGCTTGGACTTTCTATCCTCTTTTTTTTTGTCAATTAAACGATATTTGATTAGTAAAATTCGAATCTAAATTCATTTAGCCCAGCCCAAATTCATTTCATGGCCACTTTGAAAGGACATTGACGGGGTATTTGATGCTCTGCCAAGGCTTTAAGCCGAAAGCCTTACTTGTCCCATTACGGGAAAAAGCGCGGCGTTGTAGCCCAAAAGATGGTCGCACCAATACGCCTTTAAAGGCCGACGTACACTTCGCGCTTTCCACTTTTGCCCGTCTCCTCCTTTCCTATATCCTGTCCCCTTTTAGAGCGCAGCTCTTAGGCGCCCGATTTCGGGCTTGGCGGCGTCGGCGTCGGCGTCGCCATCAGCGTAACCGCCCGAGGTCACGTGACCCCCAAGTCACGTGACGGCCCCCCCCCGAGGTCACGTGGTCCCCCAGGTCACGTGGTCCCCCAGGTCACGTGACCCCCTGGTCACATGATGATGATGACGATGACGATGTGGATGCCGATGACGTCATGACGTCATCGGCATCCGCATCGTCATCGTCATCATCACTTGGTTACGTCCAGAAATAAAAGATATAGAAGTATTCCCAAAGAACATGAATTTCGCATTGTTTAGGTGTGATAGAGACGAAAGAAGGGGTGGTGGCGTTCTTATCGCCGCCAAAAACACAGTATCTTGTAATCGGGTAGCAGTGCCGTCATCGTTGGAAATGGTTTGGGTGATTGCATCATCACGATCTCATCAGGCCTTACTAGGAGTTTGCTACAGACCGCCAGATTATTCGCATGATTTTGTTACGGAACTTCATGACGCACTTTTTTTTCTTTCCAAAAAGTTTCCGAGAGCTAGTATGACACTTGTTGGTGATTTCAATTATCCGCATATTGACTGGCTTTCTTTGTCGTCGCGATGTGCTACGTCACGTGCATTCATTGACACATGTTTAACCTTCAATTTAGTTCAAATGATAGACCAACCAACCAGGATTCTAGGTTCTTCTTGCAGCACCCTTGATCTATGCTTATCGTCTCATCCCAGCAACATCAACAGCATCTCCTACCTTCCGGGGCTGAGTGACCACTTAGTAATACATTTTTCGCTGGAACTTCCTACATCCCGAAAGTCTGCATACCATACATACATCATGGATTATAACAAAGCAAACTATCAGGCAATAAACGAGGGCTTAGAATCATTTTACTGTTCGTTTATGTCCACCTTTGACCAGAATTCAATTAATGAGAACTGGAGCCGTTTTAAAAATATGATGTCTTCACTTTGCAATTCCTACGTACCACGAGTAAGAATACGATCAGATAACGTCAATCCATGGTTCACGAAAGCAATTAGTCGTATGAACAACAAAAAAAACGACTATTTAAGAAAGCAAAATCATCGCCTTCGAATAACAGCCTTTGGGATAAATATGCAAGTCATGCAAAGGTATACAAAAATGCCGTCGCGCAAGCAAAAGTAAAGTTTTTCGAACATGACTTGAAAAATATTCTTACAAACAACCCAAAAAATTTTGGAAAATTATAAACCCGACACGTGCGAACGCATTGGCGTTCGTTGATGACGACGGTGTGAAATTTGAGGATGAAGAGAGCGCACAAAAGCTTAACACATTTTTTAATTCAGTATTCACACAAGAGGATCTTGACACCATACCTAACCTGAACACGTTGGACCATGCGCCAATGAACCCAATCGATATTTCATACCCCGGCATCGTAAAAGCAATTGAAAATCTAAAAATTTCTTCTAGCGCTGGCGATGATTTGATAAACTCAAAGATTTTGAAAAATACAAAGCAAACAGTGGCTCATTACTTGTGCAAAATATTTAGCCAATCATTAAGTTCGGGGAGGCTACCGGATGACTGGAAAGTTGGAAAAATACTGCCGATTCACAAAACGGGGGACCGGAACCAAATAGCCAATTATCGCCCCATATCAATCACGAGTGTTCCTTGTAAGCTTCTCGAGCACATCATATATTCAAACGTAATTAACTACTTGGAATCTAATAACTTGCTATGTTCGAACCAGCATGGGTTCCGCAAAACGTTTTCCTGTGAAACCCAGCTGTTACACTTTACACATGACCTCTTTTTTAACCTAGATAACAAACTCCAAACTGACGCCATATTCATCGATTTCTCAAAAGCATTTGATAGGGTACCTCATCAACGCCTCATTAAAAAGCTATCTTACCTTAAACTTTGTCCAAACATAATAGACTGGATCAGAGAGTTCCTCACAAATCGTACGCATTATACAGTCGTCAATAACAAAATGTCATGCAGGTCCTCTGTCACCTCAGGCGTCCCACAGGGAACCGTACTAGGCCCATTATTATTCTTAGCATACATCAATGACTTAACACAGCTTCTATCATCCCCCGTGCGTCTCTTCGCAGACGACTGCGTCATTTACAGAGCCATAAAAACACCAGATGACCATAGAATACTTCAAAATGACCTCAATATAATTGAACAGTGGTGTCATG
Organism: Ixodes ricinus; assembly: GCA_037355805.1. Taxonomy (NCBI): domain Eukaryota; kingdom Metazoa; phylum Arthropoda; class Arachnida; order Ixodida; family Ixodidae; genus Ixodes; species Ixodes ricinus. The sequence continues at coordinate 19,498 of JAZHYW010016669.1, forward strand.
ATTGGCAGATGAGCCTAAACATGGAAAAGTGCAAGTTACTAACATTCACTCGTCGAACCACCTCGTCTAATTTTTCTTACCAACTAGGTATCAATCACATTGGCCACTGCACATCATATAAGTATCTAGGACTTCACCTCACCAGCGATCTCGCATGGAATAACCACGTTAACGAAGTTTTCCTAAAAGCTAACCGCACACTTGGATACTTAAAACGTAACCTCAGACTCTGCTCGCCCGAAATTAAAAGGCTAGCCTACACAACCCTGGTTCGTTCCCAAATGGAATACGCATCATCGATTTGGTCACCATTTCAAAATTATCTCTCTAACGAACTAGAAAAAATTCAAAACCGAGCACTAAGGTACATTCACTCCGACTACTCCTCCTACACTAGTATCACTTCACTTCGTAATCAGTCTGATCTCCTAACACTTTCTCTTCGTCGAAGGCTCTCCCGACTTGCCCTTCTTCATAAAATATATTATCACAATCCGCAAATGAAAATGGCCCTTCTCACCGTCCCAGACCGAATTTCCGCTAGGGTAGACAATGTATGTAAAATCAAATTCATCCGCACCTCATCCTTGTTTTTCGCAAATTCCATGCTACCTCTTGCTATTGATGATTGGAATTCATTACCCAACGACATTGTAGTAGAAAGTAACACATCTAAGTTTTGTGAACTTGTCAGTGTTTTTTTGAATGAAATGAACGAGTTATAATTTTGTATAGTGATTTGTTAACTTGTTATTGCCCTTTAACATTTGTACCATGTTTTTTTTTTTTTGTGATTTTACTTTTGTGTTTAAACAAGTGTTTTTTTAACTTACCCACCCTTGTGTAATACCCGGACACGGGTCCTCAAGGTAAATAAATGAAATGAAATGAAATGAAATCATTGATGACGTCATCAGTGACATCAAGTGACTCCCCCTGAGGCCATGTGACCCCCTTCCCCCGAGGTCACTTGCCCCCCCCCCCCCCGTAGCGTCCCCTCCTTCCTCCTCAAGAGCTGCGCTCTAATTCGGCGTTACAGGGAGTAAACGGCTTTCACTTTTTTTAGCTTGCCCCAACTTGGCTCACATCGCAGCTTAGGAGAGGGGAGCGCTAAGATGATTATCTTCCCTGCTGAAAACCGAGGTTGTACGTCGGCCTTGAAGCAGACGCGCCTCAGAAATAAAACACAAAGAAAAGCGCAGCAACGCAGATGCTTCGTCACGGAGGCCGTCGGGAAGCCGGCGAAGTTCGCCGCGCCTTGGGAATGTTGGAGCGGGATGTCACCGCCGGAGCGCCGTGTGAAAGAGGAGGACGTTGCGCGCTGCTGGCAGGAATGTCCTGCGTGTAGGAATGTTTTCGCATTCCTACAGGTAAACAGTCTTAAGTGTTTCTGCCGAATTTCTTTTTTTGTTTTTCGTCTGGGCATGACATATGAGAGCTTAACTACCCAGAACACAATTTGTGGCTCGAAATTCGGTTTATTTCCGCCCGAAAACCACCGATCGAGAAGTGGCCTGTTGGAGTCGCTCTCACTTTCTTCTGTGGTCACGTGCCGTTCTCCGCGGTTTTGACAGAATCGCCAATTATAATCCAAGCGGTGGGTCATCGAAGTCCCACAACCAATATTAAAAATAGAAAAAAAATATAATACCCATATTTTGTAGCTTCTAACAAACTGAAAATACGTTGATTGAAACAAATAAAACACATTTACAACTCCCTGTAACGTCGAATTAGAGCGCAGCTGTTGAGGAGGAGGAGGGGAGGGTACAGTGAGGAGGGTACGCCCCTCCTCCTCCTTCTCCGTACCCTCTCCTCCCCTCCCCCTCCTCCCTCTCCTCCTCTCATTTTCCTCCACTCCTCCTCGCCCTCCCCTCCCCTCGTGACGTCACTCTGGAAGGTTGTGACCACACGTGACCACTGTGATAATCGTGACCTTCTTCGTGACCTTCACGAGTGACCTTCGCGACGTCACTTGTGACGTCATTGTGACCCTCGTTGGTCACACGTGACGTCACGTGCGACGTCATTATGGGAAACGTCCCACAATGCAACGCGCGGTTACGAGTGACGTCACTCGTGACCCTAGTGACCGTCGTGACGTCACTATGGGAACTTCCCGTGATGAAACGCGCGGTTACTGCGACGGCGACGGCTGCGCGATGGAGCGTGGGCAAGAAGCTTTCCGTCGCCCATAAACAAACCATTCAAATGCGATGTTGTCGGCGTTGGTGTGAGTCCCGCAGCTCTTTTTCGCGTTGGAATTCTTGACTCTACGTCTTCCGGAGCACTGTCTGACTACTTGAGCGGCGTCAGCGAAATTAACGAGGGCTGATACGCCACAAAACTTCGCGTGAATAATGTGACATGCGGCGATTCGTTCCGCGTAGACGTTGCAGAATGGACGCTAAAGCTTGATTGGCACCATGAGACTTCCGCTCCGCAATTTTTCAGCCGCGACGTAACTCCGACTGGCAGGTGTGTGAACTTCCAGCAAGCTGAGATACTCGGACGTCGATACTGAAAATCGCAAGCGAGAATCGGAGCCAGTGAATCAGGAAACCTCACAAGTCGGTGATGGCCACAGCTGTCAGCAATGATGTCTACATCTTGGATCTACTGTTTCACAATCCAAGCCTTGCTTACCCCCAAATAACCTTCAAACCTTCAGGCTTAAAGTAGTTTTAGGCCTGCACTTCCACTTCTTGTCGTCGTTGCCGGGCCTACATTTGGTCTACGGACCGGCGTCGTCTCAAGAGAGCAGACGACAAGCAGAAACGTTTGAAAGAGTCAGACGAGAGTTCAAACGATCAGGCGGTCGTTTGAACTTGAAGACGCGCGCTCTGTAGTCCGCAGTTGGTCCGTACAATCCTGAGCGGTTCTCCCCTCGTTCGTGTGGTAGGAACAAAACAAATAACCCAGTGACCACAGGGCATCCGTGAATTCAACTCAAAGTGCTTCCCGCCTTAGCAATGGGTGGTCCGACGGCAGTCTGGTTTTTCCCTTTTCACGGCACATATCCACGCTCAGGGGCGGATCCAAGCAGTGGCGTGTCCATGCTGCCCTGCTTCCAGCTTGGGTCCCAGACGCAGTTTCCGATGCTACAAGCGCGAGCTCCAGGCCTGTCAGCTGTCCCTGCCAAGCACGAGCGCTCGTGCAGTACAGTGAGCACTGTTCGAGGTACACACGCGCTCGTGCAACGCTGGCATCGGCTGCGCCCGGACCCGCTGAAGCGAAGTATAGGTGTGACGGCGTCCCATGCAGCAGAAATGGAATTTCGCGCCTCATAGCACCGTGGCGAAATGAAATTTCGCGCCCTCGCGTAGCCCCGCTGCCATTTTTTTCCCATAGGGCACATGTTGGGTGGACTCGGCTTGGCGCCCCTCCCAAGTGGCGCCCGGGGCAACTTGCCAGCCCACTGCCCCCCCCCTAGTTACGCCACTGGATCCAAGGGGTGCGGCGAGGCGGCCGCCCCCCCCCCCCCCCCGAAATCAAAACCGACTGCTGGCCTGCCAGGTGGTAGAAGGCCCAGGTACTCGCCAAGTTCGAGGGTTCAAAAATAGGGTAGGTTTCGGACCCTAGCAAGTACACTTGCACTCTGAACTTGGAGAACCACGCCGTCGTCTTCAACCGAGACTGAAGTCCGCGGCGTCCGTTTACGCTTACGGCTTGGAGCAATAAGTCGGCGCAGAGGCGCACATCTAGGGCCGTCCCCGCAGTGTGGTTCTGCGGCGGCTAAAACAAAAGGCGCAACCGGGAGTCCTGTTTATCTTACTTTACCGCCCCCTCCACACGCACACACACACGAAAAGTACCCCCCCCCCCCCCCCCGCCCCCACCAAAAAAAAAAACACACACACAAAAAAAAACGGGAGTTTTGGATTTGCTCTTGTGGATCACAAGCCCCCGGACGAACCGAGCACATGAAAACTGACCTTCAAACCTTTCTTGACTCTTTTGTTACAGCCCCAGTCGCGGCGTTTTACAGAGAAGGCAGGTTTTTGTCTGGTTTCCTTCAAAACAAAGCAGAAATGCACGTCCCACATGGTGACTTAGCCCCAGATCTAGGGTGACCACCCGTCCCGCGACTCGCGGGACTGTCCCGCATTGAGGGCTCGTGTCCCGCGTCCCGCAAGAAATTCCCAAATCTTCAAAATGTCCCGCATTTCACACTGTCGTAAAATTCACTCTGCAACTCATGGTGCTGCCGAACAACGGGGCACGGGGAAGCGCGGAGGTCGCTGGTAATCGTGTGAATCGCAATGGTACGCCATTTTCTATCCAAGCATTGCGGGAAGCGACCGTCGTTCTTGCAGGAGAACCGACGCGCATGCTCCGTTGTGCCTCTCCCCTTGGTGGCAAAATATTGTAAGAAAAATTGCTCGCCAAAAGTTTAAATATAAAATATTGTAATTATTTTCAAATCGCTGTGTCAATGCGAAAGGGTTGCTGTGGATTTTTTTTTAGTGAAGACAGCTACACAAGGCAAAAAGCCTGCAACTCACAACGGTCGAAAAAGAACATAATGTTAAAAATTTGTGTAGGACCATGTTGATAAAAGTAAGCGTTGACAGGAAACAATAACCCGAAAAAGATTTACTGTTTCTTATTTCCATTTGATGCATTGAGTTCTGCTACAGTCGATTTTTATGTTTTCAACTTCGACACATTTAATGACATATTTGGCATAAAACAGTACCATTACTGCTCTTCGTGGATATCGCGAATTGAAAAATTCGCTAAATTTAAGGGCCTCTGAAAATTTCGGTCCAATGCGGGCGTCTGGAATTCGCGAAATTTTGAGGCCGCGATTATGTCCTCTGTGACCGAACCGCGAAAAATAGGGGCAGCGAAAATGAAGGGTTTTACAATATATCACTGTGGAGTGAAAATTATTTGAGCTTAGTTGCTGCAATACAATTAGCAGGTGTATAAACAGCACAGGATATTAAATGTATTAACAGAGCCCTCAGGCTCGTGGTGTGCATGTTAACAAATTTCTGTAAAATTTCCTCTACCCCCCCCCCCCCCCATGCTTGGCGTGTCCTCTCATTTCGCTAGCAGGAAGGTGGTCACTCCTATGTAAGACGCAAATAAAATGCTGCAGCCGATTTTTTTTTTTTTTTTTTTATCTCATGATGTAATGAAATTTTGTTCTTCGTTACGTTAACCGTGTGCAATTGCGTCGGCATTTGTAAATATCCGTATTAATATTCTAACTTTCTTACTGGAAGGTAAATAACAAGTTCATTGTGATTATTGAAAGTGCGTTGTTTGTGTGCTTATGTGTTTATTTATACTAATGTTATTTTATTGTCTTTACCGCGTTTATACTAGAACCTTAACTATATTAAGGTAATAGTATTATTGTACACAAAATCGAGTTATATATTCTGTCTCTTAGGCCTGCTTTCAGAGCCCATAGGGAGAACTAAATTAGTTGACTGCAAATTGGCCAAGTTTAGTACCCCTGCCACACGGAAAAATTATTATATTTTCTCTATTAAATGATATAGTCTAATCAGCTCGCGGCGACTGAGCAGATTATACGAGTGTCGCAGAAGCTGATGTGTCGAGCCCATTATGTCATTCGATCGAAATTACATTAATTTTAATTCAGTGACTGCATGCGATAACATCGCTTACGTGATATGATCGTAAGTGACACTTGTGCGGAGCCGTGTCCGCGTTGACTACGTCTACCTGATTTTTAACTGTGATCTGTTTCTGCTGTGTCCAATCACTGCGTGTCTCAGCATTTTGTCGAAGTATTCCTGTATAAGATGTGCATTCCTACAGCAATAAATTGCGTGACTCAATAACTCGACTTAAAACAACCACATTTTTCTATAGACGTCTCCTACGCATACCTCGTGCCATTTCGCACCGATTATTCGTTGCGCTGTAACGCTTTTGCCCGTGTAATAAAGTGCCTTCTTAGACCCGTTGCTATGTGCAGCTTTCATTTTAGAAAATAAGACAGGCGTATGTGACTAAAAGCGCGTTTACGACGGTCGATCCACGCGCGTTGCCTCTCGCTTCGACGTCGCGCCCCCGATGGCCTTCCTTTGCGACGTCGACGGAAGAGAGCAACGCCCTTATTTCTAGAAGGTGTTGGTGGAGGCCCACCTCTTTCCCGCATGGCACTCCCCTTTCTCTTCACCCCAAAAATAAACCGACGCGGTGGTGGCGCGTCGGTCGCGCTTCCGGTCTGGGGCTGTGGGCGGAAGGCCCCATGTGAGGCGTGTATTCCTGCGTTGTTTTGAAAGGAACCTGACGAAAACATGCCTTTTCGTCAAACCGCCGCGACTGGGGCTGTGCCAAAAGAGTCGAGAAAGGTTTGAAGATCAGTTTTCATGTTCTCGGTTCGTCCGAGAACATGAATATGTGGCAAACCAGCCGCCGCCGGACCACAATTGCTTGGGCGGGAAGCACTTTGGGTTGAATTCACGGATACTTGTGGTCATCAGATTTATTTGTTTTGTTCCAACATGAACGCCGGAAAACCCTCAAGTTGTACGGCCCACCTGCGGACTACGTTCAGCGCGTCTTGAAGTTCGAACGGCCGTCTGATCGTTCGAACTGTCGTCTGCTCTTTCAAACGCTTCTGCTTGTCGTCTGCTCTTTTAGACGACACCGGCCCGTAGACCAAATGTTGGCCCGGTACTTGCGTTAAGAAGTAAGTGCAGGCCTCAAAAGACTTAGGTTTGAAGGTTGGTAAGCAGGCTCGACGTAAACAGTAGATACAAGGAGATGTTGATTATTGTTACCAGCGGCCATCACCGACTTGTTATGCCTGATTCACTTCGTCCGATTCTGCTTGCGATTTTCAGTATCGACGTCGACCACCTCAGCTGCGGTTCACGCTTTTGCAGCCCGAGCGACGTCGCGACTGAAAATTGCGAGCGAAATCTCATCATGTGAATCAGGCTTTAGCGTACATTCTGCGGCGTCCACGCGGAATGAATCGCCGCATGTCAGATTATTCACGCGAAGTTTTGCGGTGTAACGAGCTTCGTTGATTTCGCTGACGCCGCTCATGTAGTCAGACATTGTCAGGAAGACGTAAAATCAACAATTCGAAAGCGATAAAGGGCAGGGGGACTCACACCGACGCCGATAACATCGCATTTCAATGGTTTGTTTATGGGCGACGGCGAGCTTGTTGCCCACACCCCCATCGCGCATGCGCGGCGCCGGTGGCGTCCGCTAGGGGCGCTCCGGGCGCTCCGGTTTGTTTGTAAACATGAGTTGGTGTATAGATGCAGCATAGAGACAAGTTGAAAGAGTGAAAGAGAAAGTTACGATAACAACTCGTCAAAGCTATTCATACCTTTAAGACAACCTCACCTTTATTTAACGTTAGCATTTCTTTAAAACAAAATAACGTCTGCCACGCGTGCTGGGAGCGCGGCAATCGGAAGCAGTTCGCCGGACCGGACGTACTACGTCATAAACACACGCTGCCGGACGGAAGTAGTAGCCGAGAGTTTGATAAACTATACTTCGTTCAGCTTCCGTCCGAGCGCAGCCAAAGGCTGGGGGACGGTTCGCAACTTCGAGAAGAGCATTCCTACGCACCACAAAGTAGTCCGCAAAAGTATATATATTTATCTTTTTTTAAATAGCTGTTTTGTGCGTAAACGTTGCACAATATTCCAGATGTGTACTGCTGAGAATGATTTGCAACTAAAGATATGAATTGTCGGAAGTTGATGTTTTTATTAATATATGTCAATGCATGTGGTTTGGTGAAAACACGTACGTCCGCTGGCAACACTGCTGCAGCGCTCGCTCGGTTTTCTGTGCGATTTTGTTCCCGTAATGGCCGAATCATGTGCAGCGTGCTTCGCTGCTTTCCTCACCGAGTCGTTTCAAAACGTCCTTTCGCAAAGGCACGTTTGGGCGTCAGGCGCGAAAGGTCGTGATGAATGTCTACTTTCAAATTCGGCAGGAGACTCCGGCCGCGTCGTACCGCGAATGCGTTGTAAACAAGAAAAGCGTCCGGGCCACTACAGTTCACTGATACGCGGCGAAATCAGGGCACCCCTTTACCTGCCGATCACGTTGAACGCCGAGAAGCTGGTGGAAAGGCCTGCGCCTCGAGCCCCGGTATATCCAAACAATACAAGGAAACATCAACGGTCGGGTCATCGGGCACGTTGGAACGTGTACTTACATCTCGAAACTATGGCGAAATGCCGAACAGGATCGAAAGCTCGGACACAGACGCCAGCGGCCAGCCTACATACTGACATCCCCTATGACTAAATTTCAGAACGTGAAAGGTCACGTTTTAAACCTGTAGCAGACGATACCGTTGATACACCCGTAGCAGACGAAATACTCGGCGAGCGCGGGAGGCGCTGACGACCAGCGGCGAAGCGGAGTGATACAAAAGTGCAGGCGAGATCGCGTGACCTGTAGCCGGCGTGTGATTGGCTCCGGCCACACGTAGCTTTGGCTGCGCTCGGACGGAAGCTGAAACGAAGCATAGTGATGGGACGAACGTTACCAAAACCCTCAGTTGGGAAACTCGCCCTGGAAACCCGGGCCGCTGGCATCCACCGAGACCGAGCTAAACACGATAACAGCGCCACCCTTTAGCGACGAGTTGAAACATTAAAGTTGCTTTACATAGCTACTGCGAGATGGCCCAGCGAGATGGCGCCACCGGCCCTTGCCCGACTCGACGTGCAGCCGTGCAGTTCCCGGAGTGGACGCTGCGGGAGAAATGGCGGCGTTGCGATCGCCATTAGCTCGGTTGTCGAGTACGGATCGGAGCCACACTTTTAAAGCAGGCTCTATGGCAGTTTCCTACTGAGGGGTTCTAGTTAGGGGTGTCGCGAACCGGCCGAGGTTCGAAGTTCGATCCAGGTTCGACTTTTTCGACTTTTAGTGGAAAGTTCGGCGAAACTTGTATTGAGGTTCGACCGATGTGCGCATGCGCGACAGGCTGGCCAGTTGGCTTTGTATTGGATGGTGATGGCTATGGAATTAATTTAGGGCAGCGCTGATTGGTTATTTCAGTTAATACAGTACAAAAAATAAGTTAATAACTTCTTCCATGATTAGAATTGGCTTCTTTTAATTGCAACTGTTCATAAAATAAAATAACCCTTTGCATGAAAAAAATGTCTCCAAACCTTGACATGCATGCATGCCACACTGTCCACAAAGGGCGAACCCGGTCGAATCTGGTGAAAAGTTTGGAAGGTTCGCTGAACCGTGCTTGACCCAGCCGAACCTCAAAGTTCAACCCAAAAATCCGGTTCGACAAAAGTTTGCGACACCCCTAGTTCTAGCAACGTTGGGTGGGACCACTGATCTCAATGACAATGGACCTTTTTCATATACCGACGGCACCAGGCGGTGGCTGCACGAACTAAAAATCGAGGAAGTGACCTACCTACGCTTACCAATTGATAATGGGATCTACGCTACCAGTGTCTTCGCTCTCTAAGCTGCGGCTAGATACCCTTTCTCAGTATGCGCAGCTTTTTTCACTGCTTGGTGCCGGATATGTCGACGGGTCATTTCTTGTTTCCGTACTTTCTAAACTGCATTTGCTTCTTTTCTGATCTAAAATAGTGAACAAAAACTACTTTTATAAATAATTGAAATGGTTCGCGCCACTTATATCTTGTATTTCGACTAAAAATAAGCTTTTAACGGCTCTGACCAGTAGTAAGCTCAGGACCAAAACGTCACATTTTGCGCGCTTTCGGTACCGCAGGTCGCCCTCGCCGGTGGAGGAGATTTCCGCGTCGTTCGGTTCAAGAGGCAACTTGAAGAGACGTAGAAATCGCAAAAAAAGTAGACGCTTAAATAGATTCGAAAGTTCAAAAATTATCGATTTTCTTAGCGTCGGAAGTTCGAAAGTTCGAAAGCTTCGAACTTTTTAGTGCATGAAGTTCGAGAGTTAAAAATCATTGAATTCATTAGTCTATCAAGGTCGAAAGTTCGACAAGCATCGAATTTTTCAGTGTAATAAGGTCGAAAGGTCGAAAAGGATCGAACTTTTAGCGGAATAAGGTCGAAGGTTCGAAAAACGTTTCATTTCTTAACGTGCAAAGTTCGAAATTTCTAAAAGCGTCGAACTTCTAGTTTAATAAGTTGGAAATAGAAAGGTCGAAATCTTCGAAACTTTTGATTCGTTTGACTCCGATCATCGAACCTTCAGGTCGAAAAAACGTTCAGCGGCATCCCTAGTCTGTACCGAACAGAACGAACAGCACGCCGAGCTGCGTTTGGAGATTTGTGTTTGTCCTTTGTCCCTCTTGTTCCCCTTCTCCAGAGATTAATTTCGGGAGTTTCGGTTTCGGTTTCGAGCAGTTGCGTTTTTTGGTTGTTTTAAAAAATACGCGACTCTGTAGCAAAATATTAATTGTGTAGTATTCCGACACCATAATAAACCGCCTGACAAAAAAAAAAGGAAAAAAAATTTTTGGGGGTGTCAGTGTCCCTTTAATTATAATCATACGGCATCGATCTCTTGCGGCGTTGAAAACATGTGCTTGTATTTCCAAGTCGTTGCAAGTCGAAAGCTGTGTCGTCTGTTTCGTCCTCTTGTGTGCTTCTTTCGTTTTAGGTCAATGTAGATCACCAACACGCTCAGCATGCCTATTTTGGTCGTAATACGGAACCGAAACCAATTTTCCCGCGATGTCTGGCTACCGTTCTCGACAAACATCCAAAATAATAAACAAAGCATAACATTCTATTTATTACTCTTATATTATATTACAACATTATTTTGTGCGCTTTGTAGAATTTAATATCACGAAAAGTTGAAACACTCATTAACATGATCTGGCAACCATGGCATGCTCCCTATTTTTCCGAACTTTTCCGAATCGCTTGAGAATTGGTTACTCTTGCGAATCTTCAGATTCGGCCTCGATTCTCGATTCGGACGAAGATTCGTCCCATCACGATGATAGTCGAGAGCACTTGATCTCCACTAGAGGGGGCTGGATGGCGCATTGAGCCAGAGCCGTTTATTGAGAGAGTTTGGCCATACATTGGTTTGAATAGGCGAGCATCTCGGGGCCAACCACAGGCCGCGAAACAGCTCCCTAGCGGTGGTCGTGTGCTCTAAATTTGTGACACGACTATACTTCGTTTCACCTTATGTGCGAGCGAAGGCAAAACTGGAAGCGCGAGCACGGAAGCTCCGTGCGTTCAGGCTTTGCTCGAGCGCGCGAGCTGGGGAGAAATGCAAAAGGCGCTGGTCTCGCGCCTCATAGCTTTGGCTTCGCTCGCCGATAAAGTGAAACGAAGTATAATTTGAGCCGTGCCGAGCGGGACTCCGCGTCTCAAGACGCTCGCGCACCCCACCCTTTGCACTGCTTTCTTTCAGCCAGTCTCAGGACGCTGTTCTAGCAGTGCAGACAAAGGCATGGGCACGAGCGCGTGGCTTTGGAAAGTGCCTCCTATGCACGAGGTCTCGTGCAAACAAAGCGTTTCGCTGAGCTAGGCTCACGCGCCTGTGCCTTTGTCTTCACTGCAGACATTTGTGAGATGGAGTAGAGGTCTCCTGATTGGTCGACGCTGTGTCACAAATTTAGTTTACGCTCTAAGCGTGGGGGGAATCTTCGGCGCTGGCGGCGGCCTTTGCTCCGCCTATTGTCCAAACTCTCCTAATATACGGCTCTGCATTGAGCAAACAGCGCAAACAGGTATGAAGCCACCGGAAGTGAGCGGCTTGTCCCGGAAGTGAGCGCTTGGCAGGCTTTGTAACCCTTCCGAGTGCTGGTTCGAAAACCGTCGAGGGCTTTGGATTTTCGCTTGTTCCCTCAAGAGAGCCTGCTTGTTGCGCAGTAAGAGCTCATGCGGACCCGAGAAGTATCATGGGAAGCCATTCAATGTAAACATTTTGAGATTCTAGTTGATGAAGTTGTGAATATGTCCCAAGTTCAAATGCCTCATTTTCGGGATTTAATCCAGAACGGGAGTATTAAAACCCAATCAAACACACAAAAAAGCATGGTCCAAAACATCGACTGAATGCACTAGGAAGCCCAGCGCACGCCCGACTTCCGGGACAAGCATTGAACTTCCGGTGGCTTCACTTGCGCCAGGCTCGGAGAGCAGCTAAGCGCCATCCAGGTCGAGAGCGGTCGAGAGCTTCATTCTCCATTGATCTCTGACCAGTGGTGATAATAACTTTGGACGAATTTGCGCTTTCGCTTTCAAGTAAGTTCGCAAATGCCAAACCTGGTCGAACCGGCGAACTGCTCAAACTCCACCAGCGCCTACTCGACCGTAGGTGTCCGACTATCGTGACAAACTACACGACTACGCACCGTGACTACTTCGGCGCATGTGTGCCTGTGTCACGACCTCATCAATAGAGGCGGTCGTGGCCTGTGTGTGTAGTAGTACGTAATACTTGCCGTTGGTCGTGCTGAATGGGCACGAGCAGTGCGAATATGTGGCGTTTGCTCCCAGGCGGTATGAGGACAACACATCGGAAGGGCGTCGTTGCTAAGACTGCGTTGCTGCCTGCTCTTGGGTGAGTAGAAGGCCTCGAGGAAAGGGTCCCTATGAAAAGTTCGTCGGGGATGGTTTGGTTCCGGGCTTGGAAGAGCGACTGCCCCTTTGTCAGAGGTGCACTGGGTGCACTCTGTCAGAGCGAAGCCTGGAGAAGCTCTCTCCTGATCGCGCTGCGTGCTTCAGCGCAAGCTTTGCTGACGCCCGCGTGTACTCCACGTTTAACTGAATCTGTGAAGTAACCGCGGTTTTCAAATGTGGAAGGCAC